>OZ024877.1:47284988-47480658 GCA_964017185.1 Rugalucina vietnamica
AATTGAAAATTTCATCGGAAAAAAATGATAATTTTAATATGTTTGCTCAAAACATTGATAGCGGGTACACGTTAGAACAGCCTCGGCGAGGCGGTCCTAACGAGTACCCACAGTCTATGTTTTGGAGCAAAAATAAGAAAAATAGGTATACCCAAGCATTCCCCAGTTTTGCTATATAAAATTGGGGTTCAAGTGGGTATACATTACACGGACATGTTTTCGTGATGAAGTTCATGCACTTTCGTTCTAATCCTAGGAATTATTTGTGTTTCTAATCCTAGGAATTATTTGTGTTTGTCAATTTACATGCAAGTTGTACTTGTATATGAAATAAATATGTTTCAATTTGAAACCGTGTTTGAATATAACAGTAGCATTTAACAATGGTTTCGCATTAGACATAGATGCAGATGGGGGTTATTCCAATAATTGATTGATTGATTGATTGATTGATCGATTGGTTGATTGATTGACTGATTGATTGATTGATTGATTGATTGATTGATTGATTGATTGATTGATTGATTGATTGATTGATGTTTAACGATGCGTCAACCCTAATGGGTCATTGGCGTCTAACAATTGTAATATGCATAATTTTAAGAATTGTGATATGGTACGCTTGAATGCGTATTATAAACTGGTTTTAATGACGGACTCCATTCCTTTCAAAATCAGACAAACATCCATTAAGCCATCACTATCTGTTAATTGTACGAAGCTTCTCAATTCATGCTTTATTAACCCTGGTGTCTCCAAATAAAAATAAACTTTGCGAACTAAAACAATATATGAGCCGCCTCATGGGAAAACCAACAATCCGCATATGCGAAAACAAAGACGCAGATCAGCTTCGCGGTAACCGCGAAGCTGATCAGCTCCTTTGTTTTCGCTACTCAGATAGTACAGTTCCTCTTCTAATTAAATCCAAAATTTCAAGCTTCTAGCCTGCTTCTGTGCGTGTACAAGCCGGTTTGTGTCAGACCTGTTCGGAAACCACATTGTTGGTTTTCCCACGAGGTGGCTCATATATATAATATTTTGGCTTGTTGATACCATTGACGGCTAATGGCACAAAAGGAGTTTACATTCATGACGTCAAGTTCAGTTCTATAAGGCTACCAGAAGTAAAAAACCGAAAAGTTCTACAGCACTGCGATCAAAACTTAATCACGACAGTAACAGGTAAAATAAGACTCATTATGAAAACTTGCCCATGCAATAAACAGAGATTTTTGAGCTTTGAAAATTGAATAATTTTAGCTGAGAAAGTTTGATAGTTTTCAACCTGATTGTTAGTTTAGTTTTTTCCCTCCTAGGTTTTTGGAGTTGGAATCTTTTCCTGATCGTTGCCTACTTGTACCTTTTTCTTATTTTTGCTCAAAACATAGATTTTGGGTACGCGTAAGAACCACCTCGGCGAGGCGGTTTTAACGAGTACCCACAATTTATGTTTTGATCAGAAATAGGTATACCCCTGCATACCCCAGTTTTTCTATATAAAAGTGGGGTATAAGGGGGTATATATTACATGGACATGTTTTCCTGATGTTATTTTCCCAACTATACTAATCCAAATTCATAACGCAACATCGGTTTATTAGCTCACCTGAGCCGTCAGGCTCACAAGGTGAGCTTATAGTATACCCATGCTCCGTCGTCCGTCCGTCCGTCCGTCCGTCGTCCGTCCGTCCGTCGTCCGTCGTCCGTCGTCCACCATTTTCAAAGATCTTCTCCTCTGAAACCGCTTGGCCAATCAAAGCCAAATTTTACATGAAGCATCTATGGGAAGGGGGAACCAATGTGTATATAAATAATCCAGGTCACATGACCAAGATGGCCGCCATGCCCATATATGGTAAAAACCCTTCAAAAATCTTCTTCTCCGGAACCACTGGACCGATTTCAACCAAACTTGGCATGAAGCATTAATGGCTCAAGCACTACAATGTGTATATAAATCATGACCCTATGATGACCTTGACCTATTTTACGGCAAGGTCAACATAGGTCGCGAATGCATTTGAATGGGAAAAATTGTTAAATTGTCATTTAAAGGAAAAATCTTGCAGAAAATGAGCAGTAGGACTGAATATTAATGATTCTGAAAAAAATTGGGCACCAGGGGCTCATCCGCCCCCACCCCGGGGCAATATACATGTATATCTCCATAATATTCAAACATCTTCTCCTCTGAAACCGCTTGGCCAATCAAAGCGAAATTTTATGTGAAGCATCAATAGGAAGGGGTAACAAATATGTATATAAAAAATCCAGGTCACATGACCAAGATGGCCGCCATGCCCATATATGGTAAAAACCGTTCAAAAATCTTCTTCTCCAGAACCGGTTGACCGATTTCAACGAAACTTGGCACGAAGCATCGATGGTTCAAGCACTACAATGTGTATATAAATCATGACCCTGTGATGACCTTGACCTATTTTACGGGAAGGTCAACATAGGTCACCAATGCATTTGAATGGGGAAAACTTTTAAAATGTCATTTAAAGTGAAAGTCTTGCAGGAAATGGGCAGTAGGACTGGATATTAATGATTCTGAAAAAAATTGGACCCCAGGGGCTCATGTGCCCCCACCCCGGGGCAATATACATGTATATTTCCATAATATTCAAACGTCTTCTCCTCTGAAACCGCTTGGCCAAACAAAGCCAAATTTTAAGTGAAGCATCTATAGAATGGGGGAATCAATGTATATATAAATAATCTAGGTCACATGACCAAGATGGCCACCATGCCCATATATGGTAAAAACCCATCAAAAATCATCTTCTCTGAAACCAATAGACTGATTTCAAGGAAACTTGGCGTGAGGCATCGATGGCTAAAGTACTCCAATGTGTATATAAATCATGACCCTGTGATGACCTTGACCAAGTTTATGGCAAGGTCAACATGGGTTGCTTGTGCATCTGAATTGGGAAAACTGTTAAAATGTCATTTGAAGGAAAAAGCCAACAGGAAATTGGCAAATGGACAGAATATTGAAGATTCTGAAAAAAGAAAATGGCCCAAGGGCTTATCTGCCCCTGCACTGGAGTTAAATACCATAATATTCAAACATGTTTATTGGTATATGCACCTGATCTCAGGTGAGCGTTTACAGGACCATTGGTCCTCTGGTTTTTAATGTTATACTCCGGAACGTTATCAAACAAACGTTGGCTCTATTGATCGACTCATCTCACATCATCTTGGTTGAAACATTCGGCGTTATGCGTTTCGAGAAATTAATCATTTTTCGGCTATAGGGTCTTGGCAAAAAAATGAAATGCATTGTGATTTTCTAGAACGCGACATGTGACGTGTATTCGTACCCTAGAAATTAATGTCGGTTTTCAGGATTACCCCTACACCACTTTAGACAATGGATAATTTTACTGTCAAAAGAGCAATTTTGCTCAGTTTTGAGCAGAGTTGAAGACTCATTTTCGCCACCAACCATTCAAAATCACTCACATTTTAACATTTGTTACAGACGTTCCTGACCCAACAATTGGATGCTATTGACGTGTTTTCTCACAATGCTGAATGATGGAATTAACATGTTTACACAAAGGTTTCATTAAAAACACCCGCCGTTAGAATTTTGTCACCATTTCCATTTTCTATTGTGTTCAATGGAATGCTCAGTATTAAACGTTCAATTTTCAATGATGCAAACTTTGATTTAAAATTTTGGGTACAAATGGAAGGCGTTTTTGCAATTACCACATCGAGCCTCACTGGACGGTCCATAAAGAAGCAATTTGTGTTTCAACTGACTTCCAGAATCTCCACCCAAATAACCGTTTTGACCAATCAGATTCGAGCTCAGTGACCCATGCTCTGAAAATCACAAATTTTGTAACCAATTTATTCACTGGCGATTGCTTACCAGCATATGTCTGGTAGACCATCTTGCATTACATTAAAATGCGAAAAAATGCCATAACCGTGTTGCGTTATAAATTTGGCTCAGTATATCATATTAAGATGTATGCTTACATTCCAGTTGGCCATGTAGTAAGGCTCAATCAGGATTATATAAGAAGCTAGGGAAGATCATGAATGCTTAAGGGAAGAGGGAGCAGAGACCCCCGTTCCACCACTACAGACTGTATGTAAAGGATTGTCTGGAATGTCCGGGAGGCCATAAAAGACAATTCCAGAGATAAGTTTTAGCATATTCATATATTATTCTTTAAAATGTTATTATTCATTATTCATTGTATTACTCTGCTTTTCATTAACATTTTACATTTATTCAGTATTCTTTAGAACCTCATTATTCACTAATCAATAAATTTTTGCTCTTTATTAACTCTCATTAAAAATTTTATGACATTATTCATTAATCATTATACCCCATCCAGACCCTCAAATATACGAAATACAATAATATTATACTGCGATTACTTGATTCATAGTTAAGTAAACAGGAAGTAACAAAAACGCTGTTTACAGTAGCGAATCCCGGTTAGAGCTGCTTAGTCAACACAACAACACACTTTTGTAGCAATAGCAAAACTGTCTATGCTGGTTGACTAAACCCATATTTGATGAATGGATTTTCCCATCATTTTCATTTGGGTAAGTCCATTTTCATTTCTAGGGGCATCAGAAGCGATTTTTAAATTTTATTCAATTTTTCGATGAAAATTCTCTAAGCAAACAGAAAAGCCCTAGATGGGACGCCGAGTTCTGCGGCGTCACATCTGGGGCTATTCTGTTTGCCTATGTCCCATAAAAGGGACGCCATGCTTAAATGTGTTAATGGACCGGTTCTGTTAAAATTTAAATTACCTTAAATTATTGCACGAGAAGCGAGAAATTATTTACCTTTAACTGATAAAGATATTTAGGCCGTTTTTTTTCTCTCCCAGTGATTCTTTCATTTAATGGTAAAAGAAATGTGTACACAGTACATGTAACCTCCTGCTGAAAGGTTTGCACAGGTAAGAGTATATGGCGAGGACAACTGACCGTTTCGACCAAGTTCTGTATCTTACATGTAAACCAATTGTGTATGATAAATTCGTATCATGTACGGTTGAATATTGTTTGTGATGAGCAATGCCATCCAGTTTGCCGATCGCCAAACAATTTTCACACCCTGGCCTTACTTTTTCTCACAGTTCCAGTTCTAACTGAATATGATTTTGTTGTTGCAGCTATTAATATTGTTGCCGTTCTTGTTGCTACTGCTGCTGCTGCTGCTGCTGATAATGATGATGATGTTATGATGATGATGATGATGATGATGATGATGATGACGACGACGATGATATTGATGATAACTTAAAGACTTTCCCGAGAAATTTAGATATAAAGTTTCACAGAAAGTTTCTCTGCTTTTCTTACTGTTTCTTCATGAACTTTTCCATTCCTAGCGTATCTATCCCAGAGGGATTATATTCTCTTCTAAAGAAAATATATTACATAGATTTATCTTAATTGAGACATATCATGCTTCTAGACGATTATCTGACAGCAAATGTTCACTGTGATTAAACAATATTACAAATTTTATGAG
This sequence comes from Rugalucina vietnamica, assembly GCA_964017185.1. Lineage (NCBI taxonomy): Eukaryota > Metazoa > Mollusca > Bivalvia > Lucinida > Lucinidae > Rugalucina > Rugalucina vietnamica. Next base: position 47,290,525 of record OZ024877.1, read on the forward strand.
GGTTTTGTAGAATCGATTATTCAATACAACATGGCTCAATCAGATGGTATCTTGCTAGTAAATAAGATCTTTTAGAAGTAAGAATTGAAGGTGCAGAAATCGATGCAACTTTATTTAAAGCCCAAACACATAGGCACCAGACAGGAAAGGAAAAACATCACTAAACATTTAGACAAACATTTTCCAACAACAAACTTGAAAAGCAAGATCACTTGTTCTTTCCCAACAAGGTACCCATCCGACTAGTCTCAACCAAACCAAAGCCAACGAGCACAACAGATAGGCAGATGGAATAAACAGAAGTGTTTTCATCAAGATTAATGTCGACAGAATCGCACAAAGACTCAGACATCAAGAAAACATATCCGTGTAATGTATACCCCTTTGAAGCCCATTTTATATAGCAAAACTGGGGTAAGCAGGGGTATACCTATTTTTCTTATTTTTGCTGAAAACATAGATTGTGGGTACACGTTAGAACCGCTTCACTTCAACAAAAATAAGAAAAATATCAAAACTTTTCAGCAGAAAATTTTCAATTTTTAAAGCTCAAAAAAATCTCTATTTATTGCATGGATAAGTTTTCGTAATGCGCTCGACAAACTGGGATGTTGCCAATTATAGTAGAGCGTCATAGACTTTTAATCTGAAAATAGTTTGCTGGACAAATTGAACATCAGACTATATTGTGTATTTAACAAATTGAGGTTAAAAAGAATTAATTTATCAATGATCAGGTAATTGCGCAACCAGGAAGAAATTCCCACTCCAAAAACCGAGATGGGAAAAAACAAATAGACAATAAGGGAACATATCGTAAGCAAAGTGAGCAGCTATTTTCCCAATAGGCAACTCAGTTGCCTGAACTTAACAAAACATATGAAAACGTTCATAAGTTGCAAACACCACAGAATATCAACATCAACACATAAAACAATTAAAAAACACAATAGAAATGTCGCATTGGAACGATAAAACATTTCTGTTGCCGTTTGTCCCAAATATTGCAAATTAACGCAACAGAATACCAGACTACGCTTATAACTTTACATCTTTGCTTAACTATTGAACTGCCACAGGGTGTCTGATTGCTTCACGCTTACTGCGCAAGATTGAATAAATAATGCTACAAGTGTGTCAGGACTCAATGATAATGAATGTAATATTCTGATCAAAAGTGCATAAACGCCTGTCTCGATGTCTTCTTGATGCAGAGTGGCAATCATTATAATAATGACGCCATTGTTTGGGATTCTTTTTGAACGACAATGGACTGCCAGAGAACCATGATTCCAAGTCAATGCAATGGTGTCTGAATGCATTATATACAAGAAGATCAAGCACTAGTTTTACTGTGACCCTTTTTAGCCAAAAGTGCTCAGTAAAATATATAATGTTTAGAGAGTCCCATTCTGGGGTAAAGGAATATCCTGCAAACAAAGACAATCAATTATAATGAAAGAAATTAGATTCATATTTGTTTTATACTCGGGGTAATAGTTCTACGAAAAATGGAGTAAAACAGAACCAGAGGACCAATGGTCCTGTAAACGCTCACCTGAGATCTGCTGCATATACGTGTACCAATAAAAATGTTTTAATATAATGGTATTTAACCCCAGTGTAAGGGCAGATGAAGCCCTAGGGCCATTTTCTTTTTTCAGAATAATCAATATTCTGTCCATTTGCCAATTTCCTGCTGGCTTTTCCCTTCAAATAACATTTTAACAGTTTTTTCCCATTCAAATTCATGGGCAACCCATGTTGACCTTGCCATAAACTGGGTCAAGGTTGTCACAGGTCATGATTTAGATATACATTGTAGTACTTTAGCCATCGATGCTTCACTCCAAAGTTCATGGAAATTTGTCAAATGGTTCAGAGAAAAAGATTTATATGGGCATGGCGGCCATCTTGGTAATGTGACCTAGATTAATCATTAATAAACACATTGGTTCCCCCATCCTATAGATGCTTCAGATAAAATTTGGCTTTAATTGGCCAAGTGGTTTCAGAGGAGAAGAAGTTTGAATATTATGGTATTATACATGTATATTTGCTCCAGGGTGGGGGCATATGAGCCCTTGGGTCCATTTTTTTTTTTTTTTTTTTTTTTTTTTTTTGTTTTGTTTTCTTTTTTCAGAATCATTAATATTTAATCCTTCTGCCCATTTCCTGCAAGATTTTTACATCAAATGACTTTTTAAAAGTTTTCCCCATTCAAATGCGTTGGCAGCCTATGTTGACCTTGTCGTAAAATAGGTCAAGGTCACCACAGTGTCATGATTTATACACACATTGTAGTGCTTGAGCCATATATACTTAATGCCAAGTTTCGTTGAAATCGGTCCACCGGTTCTGGAGAAGAAGATTTTTGAAGTTTATCTATTGGCATGGCGGACATCTTGGTAATGTGAACTAGATTATTTATATACACATTGATTCCCAAATTCTATAGACGCTTTACATAAAATTTGGCTTTGATTGGCCCAGCGGTTTCAGAGGAGAAGATATTTGAATATAATGGTGATTTACATGTATAATGCCCCGGGGTGGGGGAAGATGAGCCCCTGGGGTCCATTTTTTTTTCAGAATCATTAATATTCAGTCCTACTGCCCATTTCCTGTAAGACTTTCACTTTATATGACATTTTAAAAGTTCTCCCCAATCAAATGCATTGGTGACCTATGTTGTCATTGCCGTAAAAAGGTCAAGGTCACCACAGTGTCATGATATACACATTGTAGTGCTTGAGCCATATATACTTCGTGCTAAGTTTCATTGAAATTGGTCCACCGGTTCTTGAGAAGAAGATTTTTGAAGGTTTTCTACCATTATTGGCATGGCGGCCATCTTGGTAATGTGAACTAGATTATTTATACACACTTGATTCCCCAATTCTATAGACGCTTTACATAAAATTTGGCTTTGATTGGCCTAGCGGTTTCAGAGGAGAAGATATTTGAATATTATGGTGATGTACATGTATAATGCCCCGGGGTGGGGGAAGATGAGCCCCTGGGGTCCATTTTTTCTCAGAATCATTAATATTCAGTCCTACTGCCCATTTCCTGTAAGACTTTCACTTTTTCATTTTAAAAGTTCTCCCCAATCAAATGCGTTGGTGACCTATGTTGACCTTGCCGTAAAAAATGTCAAGGTCACCACAGTGTCATGATATACACATTGTAGTTCTTGAGCCATATATACTTCGTGCTAAGTTTCATTGAAATTGGTCCACCGGTTCTTGAGAAGAAGATTTTTGAAGGTTTTCTACCATTATTGGCATGGCGGCCATCTTGGTAATGTGATCTAGATTATTTATACACACATTGATTCCCCAATTCTATAGACGCTTTACATAAAATTTGGCTTTGATTTGCCTAGCGGTTTCAGAGGAGAAGATATTTGAATAGTATGGTAATTTACATGTATAATGCCCCGGGGTGGGGGAAGATGAGCCCCTGGAGTCCATTTTTTTTCAGAATCATTAATATTCAGTCCTACTGCCCATTTCCTGTAAGATTTACACTTTATATGACATTTTTAAAGTTCTCCCCATTCAAATGCATTGGTGACCTATGTTGACTTTGCCGTAAAAAAGGTCAAGGTCATCACAGGGTCATGATTTATATATACATTGTAGTGCTTGAGCCATAGATGCTTCATGCCAAGTTTCGTTGAAATTGATCCACCGGTTCTGGAGAAGAAGATTTTTTAAGGGTTTTTACCATATATGGGCATGGCGGCCATCTTGTTCATGTGACCTGGATTTCTTATATATACATTTATTCCCCCTTCCTATTGATGCTTCACATAAAAATTGGCTTTGATTGGCCGAGCGGTTTCAGAGGAGATGATGTTTGAATATGATGGTAATGTACAGGTATATTGCCCCGGGGTGGGGGCAGAATTGCCCCGGGGTGGGGGCAGATGAGCCCCTGGGGTCAAAATTTTTCAGAATCATCAATATTCAGTCCTACTTCCCATTTCCTGCAAGATTTTCACTTTAAATGACATTTTAAAATTTTTCCCCATTCAAATGCATTGGTGACCTATGTTGACCTTACCGTAAAGAAGGTCAAGGTCACCACAGGGTCATGATTTATATATACGTTGTAGTGCTTGAGCCATCGATGCTTCATGCAAAGTTTTGTTAAAATCGGTCCATCTGTTCTGGAGAAGAAGATTTTGAAGTGTTTTTACCATATATGAGCATGGCGGCCATCTTGGTCATGTGACCTAGATTTCTTATTTACACATTGGTTCTGCCTTCCTATTGATGCTTCACATAAAATTTGGCTTTGATTGGCCAAGCGGTTTCAGAGGAGATGATGTTTGAATATTATGGTAATGTACAGGTATATTGCCCCGGGGTGGGGGCAGATGAGCCCCTGGGGTCAAATTGTTTTTCAGAATCATCAATATTCAGTCCTACTGCCCATTTCCTACAAGATTTTCACTTTAAACGACATTTTAAAATTTTTCACCATTCAAATGCATTGGTGACCTATGTTGACCTTGCCGTAAAATAGGTCAAGGTCATTACAGGGTCACGATTTATATATACATTGTAGTGCTTGAGCCATCGATGCTTCATGCCAAGGTTCGTTGAAATCGGTCCACCGGTTCCGGAGAAGAAAATTTTTGAAGTGTTTTTACCATATATGGGCATCGCGGCCATCTTAGTCATGTGATCTGGATTTCTTATATACACATTGGTTCTGCCTTCCTATAGATGCTTCATATAAAATTTGGCTATGATTGGCCAAGCGGTTTCAGAGAAGAAGATCTTTCAAAATGGCGGACGACGGACGGACGCACGGATGACGGACGACGACGGACGGACGCCGGGTGCCTGCCTATCCTATTAGCTCACCTATGAGCCTTCGGCTCAGGTGAGCTAAAAATGCAGTGCAGTACTCCTGAGCAATACGTGCTTAGGAGTACTTCACTGCATGATGGCACCTGCACTCTATGATGGTCCCGACATAAAGCTATTCATATTAGTTGGTTGGGGCCGGAGCTTCTTGTCTGTTGCTTGGCCCACCGGGGTTCCACTGGTGTTTTTCTTTTGCTCCGGGCTTCAGTAAGTTATTCGGCGCCAAGGGATCTCCATCGTCGGGCAGCTTACTGAATCTGTTGAGTCCTCGTTTTTGATTCATTAAGGTGCTTATCATGATTTATTCGTTTGTCCTTGATGATTCATTGACTAGTTAGAGATTCACCACGAGGACCGAACAACTTACTAAATGTTGTGAACCACTGCAGAAGATGAGGGTGAGATTATATAACTGATCGTTCCAAGGTGATACTTCTGCTGTGTTTCTTAATGTTTTGTGTTTTGGAGTCGAATTTTTGTGCTGATACGTTTTCATATTTTAGTTCAGTTCAGGTAACTGAGTGGCCGCCTATTGGGGAATAGCTGCTCACTCTAATATATGTTTTCCTTGTATAAGTACCTAAGTGTCTTTTTAGTTTTTTCCCACCCCTCGGTTTATCGAGTGGGAATTTCTTTCCGATTGCACCATTTCCTGATCATTGCCTACTTGTACTTTTTCTAACTGTATAAAGTGTACGGTAAACAGACTGTGCGAGTGATCGATCAGATGCAAGTTATGAGGGGGACTCAAATTGCTAAATCGGGCGTACTAAAGGCATACATGTAGCATCAACGGAAATTTCGAGAAAACAAATATGGATAAAAGAAAAACTGAATAGCAGTAAGTTCAAAGGACATAAAACAATGAGGCGAACAGATTGTACAATCAAATTTAAAATTCTAGCCCAGATATTAGGCGGGAGCGAAAGCACAGAACACGTAGCCTAAAATGATTTGCATTTCATTTGAAGGCGCCATTTTCGAGATAATTTGAGAGAAATTAAATGCACATTTTTCAAAACTTGTTCTACAAACTTTTATTCGCGACGAATAGAGTGGTGGAAAGCCGACGTCCCTCTATTTTGCAATAGATCTAATTACAATTATCAGATATGCATACGTGCAAAAGTGCGATTTTGCCGAACAATTATCCTCTATATATACTGAACAAAAAAAGAAACGCAACAATAGGCCACCGAGGATTTTCGAGTTTAAGGGTAAAACGTTAATAATTTCAGGTCTCTTGCTGTATGATTCCAATTCATGGGATATTAGGGTATATCATGCAAAAACTGATTTTCATTTCGATAAAAATTGAATGAGAATTTTTTGTCGTCTTAAATAATGCAAATCGGGAAAAATTTGCTTTGCGCATGCGCACACTTTTGAACCTCCAAATCATCAAGAAACAATGTCAGCTGCTCCCTAATTACAATTCATGAAAAAGAATTAAAGTTCCGTCAAACACAAGCTCGTAATTAAAACCAGCAAAATCCCTATATGTTTTATTGAAAGGGGGATAATTTCAATATAATTCGTTTTATTTCTTTAACGTGTGAGTTATCTGCTGAGTGGTGCATTGTGATTTTGAAAGGGCGTTTATAGCGGATTCAAATCATACCATTATTTTAATGCTTGCGCATGCGCACTATGTGGAATACTACTTTCAGCATGCCCATGGTCGGCATCGGATAACTCCGTAAATACTCATCAAAATGAAAATCGGTTCCCTGTATTCGGAAGCCTGATAGCTAATGCAAAAGTAGAAATGGCAATGATTTCTGATTCTATCATAGTTTTCTCAAAATTAAGTGGAATATAATTGTTGCGTTTCTTTTTTTGCTCACTATATATATTAAGTGCTACATATATCTGATAGTTTCAGGGACATAGATAAATTACTTTAAATTACCCTCTTGAACCCCACTTTTATGTAGAAAAAAACTGGGATTTGCAGGGATATACTTATTTTTTCTTATTTTGCCCCAAAACATAGATTGTGGGTATGCGTTAGAACCGCCTCGGCGAGGCGATTCTAACGTGTTTCCACAATGAGGCTGTTCTAACGCGTACACAATCTATGTTTTGAGCAAAACTAAGAAAATTATAAAAAGCAATCTACTCAATTTTTTCCTTTTTTTACATATGAAAAAAATCTATATATTGCATGGGCAAGTTTTCGTATTATAAATGATTTGTCCATGTTGAATACTGTTTTGCACACTTTCGCTTTTTGACATTATTTTCTCCAGTGACAACTATAAAAAAACTGTTAATAAATAATATACAGCTGTAGAAAATTCAACGACCTTTACGAACCCTAACGACCCAAAATACCACCACAATTTGCATTATCTTAGATAATGCTTCAACGCCACATACCACAACAGTCCAAACAATTTATAGCTGCTCACTCGGTCTACGATATTTTCTCTTTGTGTTAATACCTGATTGTCAATTTAGTTTTTCCCATCTTGGTTTTTGGAGTGAGAATCTATTTCTGGTCGCGCCAATTTCTGATCACTGCTTTCTTTGACCTCATGATTTTTGTAAATTTCAAGAATTTCATAATTTCATCAAGGAAAGCTTAATGGACTTTGACAGTGCATTGTCTGATTCGAGATTCTTTTAGTCAGTCACTTCCAGCCATTGCTTACACAATGTAAAATTAATGAAGATGACATTATTGGTCCTTTTTTGGTAGTCCGTGGCTTTGCGTTAAAGGACATCTATGCCTTAGATTGGGATACTCCCTTATTGACAAATATGTCACTTTCAAAGACGAAAATGCCTAGTTCTTTATTATTTATGTGTTCTTGCATATTTTGATTGTAAATGACATAATTTATGTCAATTTTAACATTAGTTTGGGAATTCACATTTCTAAGCATTAATGCAATACGATATATTGAAAGAAAATTTACTTTAAAACCTGTACTGTATCTCTATAAATACATCTACATAACCTAAATATACTCACCCTGACACCGGTTTGACAAGAAATATGACCATGAATGTTTACAATTCTACAGTTGATGTCTTTAAAATTGTCCATAACAACTGTGCTTATTTTAGTTCATGGATAATTTCAGGAAATTACACATTTTCGCCTTGCTGACCCTGTTCCCCCCCTAGACCCAGGATGCCACTTTGATGTGATGTGTGAATGTGAAAAACACACAAACTGACGAAAGGGCATGCTGGGTCCCGCGGGAGGGGGACACACCTAGAAATAAACTATAAGATTGTAAATTAAAGATCATATGCACTAAGCTAACATTTCTTTCAAAATAAACTTAAAATTACCAACCAATAAACAATCAATGTGCGGATATTGTTCAGCATTCATATGACAAACAAGCCCATATTTGTTTGCTTGAAAAGTGCTGTTGACAAACAATGCAAATCAGTTCAAAGTCTAATGGTTCATTTTTGCCAAAGATGGGGTGGGTTGTGAAAATATTAAGTGGCATTGTCTGGATTCTGATGAATCAGCCAAACTGTTTTGTAAACGAAAGTGTATATATTTTTTTTCCTGTATATGCTAAATTCAGCCCCATAGTCATAACATGAAAATTTCGTCCTCCCAAATCTGAGATTTAGGGACTTCTTACATCTAAGGCATAGATGTCCTTTCGGTGTGATATACAACAATATTGGCAATAAGTACAATGGACCTTAGACTATTATGATGAGTAAACTTAAGGCAAACTTTCGAGTATTTTGAATAATACAAGATGTTATTCTTGGCTAATGAGTTTTTTATGCTGTATGACAATGATCTAAGACCTCATTAAATGTGTTCTTATTTGTCGCTAGAGTATATAAAGTAAGACAAACTTAATTAAATATACGCAGGCTTTGTTAACCTCAGTAACATTCAGAGATTCAATATCGTTCGTTCGGTTATATAAAAATACATCTGATATTGCGCTTTAGAATTGCAGTTTGTTTACATCATGCGTATTCTTTTATTTATTTATCTATCTATTGGATTCATATGTTTATTCATTTATTCACCTACCTGTTTTTATTTTATTTATTTATTTATCTATTTATTTATTTATATATTTATTTATTTATTTATTTATTTATTTATTTCGAAAATGATGTTCATATGGTTATACATTTCATTTTCTTGGTTAATGGACTGTGCATGACGCATAAATTTTGTTTAGGTGAAAACAAAACTTTCTGAGGCGATATCTTTATTAACCGTAGGGTAGGTAGAATATCTTTGATACTTGATGGCTATCACCTTCTCAAACATTGGTGTCGGTTGATTAGTGCCGAGCAAAATCTTGCTGTTGAATCACTGATACTAATTGAGAGGAAGAGGTTTTGTTAAATTTTTTCTAGTCAGTTAGTTATTACTGACGGTTCCTTAACGGTAATATGATTGGTCTTCACGTTGTAATATTTACATTTTTATTGCAATCGCCATAGATGAAAGTATTTTTCTTGATGTTCTTCATTTCCCAATAAAAACATCAAGTCATGTGATCTAGAGGCCACGCCTATGGGCGGGGCGACGTCAAAAACAACCAGTGACGTTGTTTGTTTACTCTTGTTATCATGACGTCGGTCAAGTATCGTTTTGGCTGTTCCAAAATTACGTTAAGTTGGATATAATGTCAAATAACATGAAAATCAGCGATGATATGTGCATATAAAAATCTGATACTTGATTGATAATTTAAAGTGTAAATGTAAGTATTTAAATTAAAATTTTAGCTTTCACTGGATGATGAAAAAACATTAGTTATTTTATCATTGATCAAACCTTAATATTTTATTTAATGTTTTCGAGAAGCCCTTCGGGCTTAATAGACATTAAACAGCCTCAAGTTTTTCATTATCCAGTGAAAGCTAAAATCTGAATTTCAATCCTTAATTGTAAACGTCTATCTGATCATCTGTAGTACACACATCCTTTGATCTACAGTTGATGCCAGCAGGATTGCCAACTACCTTGGCAAGATTTGGTCATCTTGATCTCTATAATTGTAAAAGTTGATGAGTGGTACAGGCATTATAACCTTTCAGCAAAGCATGTGGGTTACGATTACTTTCATTCCTGAACTCTATGCTGCTATAGAGAACTTAATCAAACCAACATAATAAAGATGAATCGTTCTGTTGTGCTGTACATTACTAGTTAATCAGAAATCAACACAATTTCCAGCAAAAGCTGTATTCTAGGGTTCTTTTAATTCTTGGTCTCTATAGGGAACAATCAATGTTATAAAATGACTCTTTCTGTTGTGTTCTAGCACCGTTAGATCATCGTCAGTTATCCCGGTAGATTCCTATGGTTTCTCTTAATGTGAGCTTACTGATAAAAGAACTATTTTTAATATCGCGTATTGAAAATATACCATATCATTTTATGATATGCGATTAAAAACAAACCGAATTCTGTCAGAATGAATAACTTACAAGTGACATAACCTACATCTTTAGCCAATCTCCGCTTACAATGAAAATCTTTCAAACGAGCCTAAAAAGTGCAAAAATAAATAGGTGACGACCATATCCTATCAAATGTATACCTACCACTGAAGTGAACTGCCAATCCAACTGAAATAATCAACTGAAAGAAGAGAAGCCCTTGTAGTAAAATTTGTCTTTGTTTCAATAAGTTACATTTTTCATTGTATTTACCACACTGTTGAATGCTTAATAGACACTGAACGTGCTTCACTGATGCTGACATTGGGTAGGTAGGTAGTTAGGTAGGAAGGTAGGTTTGGTTAAAATGATTATTTTTACGTATCTTGTTAATATAATTTTTATTTAAACATTTTAGCGCTTTTGTGGCTTTTTAATGTTGTAAAAAGACAAAGGAAGGAAGGAAGGAAGGAAGGAAGGAAGGAAGGAAGGAAGGAAGGAAGGAGATAGATAGATAGATAGATAGATAGATAGATAGATAGATAGATAGATAGATAGATAGATAGATAGATAGATTGAAATGAGTAAATGAGTATCTTGTCGTATCTTGTTAGTATAATATCTATTTAATCATTTTGGCGCTTCCCTTTCTGTGGCTTTTAATGTTGTAGAAAGAGGAAGGAATGAAGGAAGGAAAAGAAGGAAGGAAGGAAGGAAGGAAGGAACGAACGAACGAACGAACGAAGAAAGGAATGAAGCTTCCGCTTGTGGCTTTTAATGTTGTAGAAAGATAACGGAATGAAGGTAGGAAAGAAGCAAGGAATGGAGGAAGGAAAAAGGATAGATAGATAGATAGATAGATAGATAGATAGATAGATAGATAGATAGATAGATAGATAGATAGATAGATAGATAGATAGATAGATAGATAGATAGATAGATTTGGTTAAAGTGAGTATCTTGTCTAGATAGATAGATAGATAGATAGATAGATAGATAGATAGATAGATAGATAGATAGATAGATAGATAGATAGATAGATAGATAGATAGATAGATAGATAGATTTCTGGTATATCGACAGTAAGCTAAACTAATCAAATAATTAACAGAAGTGTGATATTTGTCCAAGTCAATTGATTAATGCGATAATCCATTAATATGTTTACGCCTTTAATCACACCTAAGGTGACAATAATCGTGTTTGTCTTTGGCGGTGACCGATGGCCGACATTCTTGAAATGTTAAATGGTAAAAGAATAAAACATGACTCCATTGCACAGCGTGCAACCTTAAGCACAAGAAAATAAAAAAAAATAAAAAATGACTTTCGTTCAATGCCGTTTAAGGAGCTAGCGTTTTTCGCTGATTTCAAGCGTAAAGTGGTCAAAACACACAGACATGTATACGATTACAGCGCCAAAAGTTAGGGTGATTTTTGCACAAGTCCGTGCATATTTATTGTGTTTGAAAACTTTCGAATTCGTTTCATTTTACACACATTTTGGTATGAAATTTAAACAGGCTGATTGTATTTTCTGTATAAAATTATTTTTGCCGAATTATTATGTATTCTAAAAGAAAGAATCATCATCGCAATTAATTTATAGTGAGGCGTTTTCAAAGTCCATTTGTATATATACCCAAAAGATAGTTATGAATGATCATCCCGACATATCATTAAGTTATAAATAACAAATAATACACCAGATCACACATTTGGGCATGGTAAAAAATAAGGGCGAAACGACTCACCAAATAGGGGCGAAACGACTTACGGGCGAAACGACCCAGGGCGAAACGACTCACGGGCGAAACGACTCAGGGGCGAAACAACTCACGGGCGAAACGACCCGGGACCTATGGAACGAACTAAAAACAAATAGTGTTGAATGTTTGTGCTGTCTGCACCCTATTTACCTTTTCATATTTGGAAATAGCTGCTTACGCGGCTTACGATGCCTTCTTATCAATTAAATCTTTTCCCACCTTGGTTTTTGGAGTTAATTTCTTTCTGATTGCGCCATTTCCTGATCGTTGTCTACATATACTTATTCGAGTTATTTTATATGTACACATGAAGGTTTAATGATACATATTGCATACTTATATTTTGGGGGCCTTATTTAATTGATACAATTTTGGTTGTCTGTGTCTTCAGCCCAAACATTTTTGTGTCAGTCTTAAAGCATTCTACCACAGAACCTGTGCTCATCAGTATCCGTATGCAATACTCATGCTGAAGCTGCTTTCTTCGGTATAAACATAAAACGCATTTTTGCACCATTTTTCGAGGAAACATCCCTCGACAAATTGAACCAATACTAAAATTAGACTTCGATCTCGTACCCTAGTGGATCGAATAGTGTTTAGTTGATGACTGGCCTAGTTAATATGGCGGCGCCCATGGACAGTTGGACAGTCGTCTTCTTTGCTGAACTGATTGAACTAAACGTTGTATATAATAAAAAGAAAAATCAAATGTTTCTGTTGAATACGGCTTTAATTTCACTAGTGAAAATATGTATAACCAAAGGCTTATAGGAGGCTTGCAATTAAAGACGGCAGCATAGTTATCAACCATGATTGGATTAAAAGCTAAGCATGCAGACTGTCGCATAACATTCAATATATTACCTATACGTCTGTAACGTGTAATGATTTTTCTGAACTGAAAAGAAAAATCATTCCTCAGACTCTATGATGGAGCCGACATAAAGCTATTTATTTAGTTGGTTGGGGCTGGAGCTTCTTGTCTGTTGCTTGCCTCACCGGAGTCCAACAGGTCTTTTTTCGTTTGCTCCGGGTTTCTGGACGTTTAATTCACGCTATATGAAAATCAATTTGATATAGAAATAGAAAATAATTAAAACATTAAATTTTCCGGATCTTAAAAAAATTAACACTACCGATTTTTTTAGATAAAAATCCGGAGCTTCTTGTCTGTTGCTGGGCCCACCGGGGTCCAACTGGTGTTTTTTTCTTTTGCTCCGGACCGGAGTTAGTAAGTTATTCAGTGCCAAGGGATCTCCATCGTCGGGCAGCTTACTGAATCTGTTGAGTCCTAGTTTTTGATTCATCAGTATGTGTATCATGATTTATTTGTTTGTCATTGATGATTCATTGACTAGTTAGAGATTCACCATGAGGACCGAAGAACTAACTAGATGTTATGAACCATTGCAGAAGCTGAGGGTGAGGTTATGTCCAAGTACAACTTGATTTAAGCCCACTAGTAATTTTATGTTGCTGATCGTTCCAAGGCGATACTTCTGTAGTGGTTCTGGTGTTTATTTTTTTGTGCTGTTGGTGCCTTATGTATGTTTTCATATTTTAAGTTAAGTTTAGGTAACTGTGAAACCACCTATTGGGAAAATAGCTGCTCATTCGGCTTACGATATGTTTTCATGGTATAAGTACAGTGTACCTGATTGTTAATTTAGTTTTTTCAAACCTCGGTTTTTGGAGTGGGAATCTTTTTCTGATAGCGTCTTTTCCTGAACTTTGCCTACTTGTACCTTTTTGTCTTGATATCAGTTGTCATTTCAAAATTAACCAAATATTGGCATCTGTTAAGTGAACCCGCATGTAATTTACAGGTACTTTTTATTGACGTTAAGTATATAGAATAGTTTGCATTTTACTATCAAGCTCAAAAAGTAGAATGCCAGAAATTTTTGACTTACTGTGTGTTGTTGTTAAGTGTTCGTCCCTGTCAAAGAAATACATATAATAAAAATTATTTGTCTGGGGAACTCGCATGTATAGGACCTCATTCGCTAATGAATGTAATGAAAAACTCTCATGGATATGTGTGGTGTTAAAATTGTCTGATGATACGAAAAACTAGGGTTTGCAGGGGTGTACATATTTTTCTAATTTTTAATAAAAACATAGATTGTGGGTACTCGTTAGAACGTGTACCCGCAATCAATGTTCTGAAAAAACTTGTTGAAAAAATCGACATTTTTCCAATGAAAAATTACAATTTTTAGAGCTATGAAAAATTACAATTTTTAGAGCTGAAGTAATCGTTGTTTATTGCAAGAGCATGTTTTTGAAATATATTAAGAATCCAAACCCAGACGCCAGACTGGAGGAAAATGAGAGCACAAGACATCAAAACAATTTTAAACGTAGCAAGAACAAGATCACTAGCACTTTCGGCCAAGCAAAAAAGCCACCAGGATTACATAACCGTACACAAAGATCACGATTACTTCAGAGTAACAGAAAGATTAGACAACGTAAAGATAAATCCTAACAGAACAACACTGGAACGGTCAGTAAAGAAATTACAGACGAACAAACCCTTGATTTGCTGTGATTTAGATTATGGTTACAAAAATGTATTCGTAGCTAACAGAAGCTTCTCAGTTCCTTAAGAAATAGAATTAGAAACGAGGACTCATGCTAGCTAGCATTCAGTAAGACGCGAAATGAAAAATCTGTTTACGGATTTTACAGGTACATGTATTTGGTACAACAACCCTTTAATCTGGATGTAGGAATTTCTAATAAATTTGTCAACTAAAATACAAAGTATTGCTCTTGTAGAGAATTCATTTTCTTTGGTTTTATGAAACATTTTTCCATGTTCTGTCGTATAAAGCAAAAAGCGCATGAATTCGCTTGTACTTTTATTCAGTATGATCAATTCGTGGTATTAAATTATGTAATCGTCAGAAAATTAGATACATAATGCAATACTAACCGTTTTAGAGGCTGAACTATCTATTAATAATTTGTCTGAGAGATTCTATAAATGAAAGAGATGATTTGCAAAATGGGAATAGAAAATATATTTTGTCAAATTAAATGAAGAAAAAGATATCCAATTTTCCTTAATTGTCTGATTTCAATGAGCAAGCATTTTATCAGTTGGCGTGATCGCTGTCACATACAATAACAACTGAGCGCGGGTCTGGAAAAAGGTGTCTTCGGGCATTCAAGTACATTTTATGCTATTCATATTTAAAACCATCTAAATTTGAGACATTTGGCATGTTCTGATATTAATTTCATACAACTTTGATATTGTAACGCAATCCAAGACACATACTTTTCTTATCGTCAAACGTTATTTGTATCATGTATGTTGCCATGGCAACCATTGCGCCATAAGAACTACCCTCATTTAAAAAAAAGGTACGCCTTTTGTATTGCATGTTTTATCAAACAGTTTGTGAATTCGTGCCTATTGCATAGTCTGTGCAGTAGTATAGATGTTAAACTGCAAAAAAAAACAAAAAAAAAAAAAAAAAAAAAAAAACACATATTAACATTTCGAGAATTTTAGTCTTACCTTCTTTTAATTACCGTGATTTAAAGACGTTAACGTCATCAACGTCCAGACGTCATCAACAGATTTATGACGTCATGTTTAGATTGCATCGACTGCACACATTTCAACGTTCATATCTTTGTTATTTGTAAAGATAATCTCTTCAAATTTTCAGGAAATACTCAGAGAAACTTGGTCCTTCATATTGCAAATAATATCTTAATTTTGATTATTATGCCATAAGACCCCTTCTAATAGATCTTGGCCCAATTACAAAGTAGACAATGAATGTTGATGCTTTTAGAGAGAATTTATTTATTTCGGTTTTATGACACATTTATATTTTCTGTTCAAAATTCACTTTTCTTTTGCGAAACTCACATGAACTTTTCGTCGATACAATCCATTTTGGTGTTAAATTATGTAAATACCCAGAAAATTGAGGGATAGTGCAATTTATACCGTTTTAGAGGCAGTGCTTGAAAGTAAAAGGAAAGTTTGTCCGTGTGACTCTAAAAGTGGGAGCTGATTTGATAATTATGGGGAAAGACGAAATACCTTTTGTCAAACACAATATATATTTTTCACTTATTGTCAAAATTAAATTGTCAAAATTAAACTAATATAGCCTGGTGTCCTTTTTATGAGACATAGGCAAACAGTATAGCCCCATATGTGACGCCGCGCACAGAAAGCATCGTCCCATCTGAGCCGCATCGTGAGAAAACCGGATTTTTGCCTAGGCGAAAACAAAGGCGCAGATCAGCTTCGTGGTAACCGATCAGCGCCTTTGTTTTCGCTACTCGGATAGTACAATTCCTCTTCTTCTTAAATCCGAAATTTCAAGCTTCTATCTATCTTCTGTAGCTGCACAGGCCGGTTTGTGTCAGACCTGGTCGGAAACCCCGAAGACCGGTTTTCTCACGTCGAGGCTCATCTGGGATTATTCCGTTTGCTTAGAGGAATTTTATTTAAAAAAAAAAAGAATTTAAAATTCAAAATTACGCCACTTGAAATGACAATGGACTCTCACAATTGATGATGAGTGGCAAGTCCATTCATCATATGAGCCGCGACGCGAGAAAACAAGTCTTCGGGGTTTCCGACCAGGTCCGACACAAACCGGCCTGTACAAGCTCCGAAAAGAGCTAGAAGCTTGAAATTTCGGATTTAAGTAGAAGAGGAATTGTACTATCCGAGTAGCGAAAACAAAGGCGCTGATCAGCTTCGCGGTTACCGCGAAGCTGATCTGCGCCTTTGTTTTCGCCTAGGCAAAAATCCGGTTTTCTCACGATGCGGCTCATATATGCGTTAAAGAGCATTTGTATTTTCAGATGAGGTAAATGTTGTTTTGCCAAGCACTTTCTATTCAAGTCGATAATACTTAATAAAGCCGTGTGTTCTAGAAGAACTCTATAAACACATGTACTTTCGTTCTATCCTATGAATTATTTGCAGTTTTTTCAATTTAATACATGTATGTTATTGTAATAAATACATTTAAATTTGAAACCGTGGTTGAATATAAACATCATATGCAGATTGGATTATTCCAATAATGGTTTGAGAAGCATTTACTACGTAACTGGATTAGTGAAGGTCTCTTTTTCTTTTAAAATCAGACAACGTCCATTAAGCCATCACTATCTGTTAATTGTGCGAAACTCCTGAAGTCGTGCTTTATTAACCCAGACGTCTACACATAAAAAACACTAGAAGTCATTTTCGAGCTCAGTCTGGAACTTCCAGTACAGGGGTGGAATGAATGAGAATGCAGTAACTTGTATATTCTGGCTACGTAAAACCACCAAAATTCTAATGGGGATCTTTCTATTGACCACACCTCTTCAAGACAATATTCGAGTCAGAATAAACCATATAAAGTGGAATTTTTAGAAAAGTTTTGATAAATTGCGTATATGGGCATACACGATATACGTCAAAAGTTTGAACAGGTTGTAGCCTGTCATGCATCGCATTTTAGATAAACATTTACATGTCTTTTAGGTATATCAAAGATACAAACAGCACATTTTAAACTTTTTCGATATTCAGTATTATATCATTATATCGTTAAAAATGCACTTGCAATTTATGCAATATCACACTTTTGATCACGGTCAATGGCACAAGGATTCTTCCGCTTTAAACGACGGATAATTAATTTCCTAATCTTGGCAGTCTACTTCCTTCAGAACTGTTCAGAAATAGTCGAAAGAGAAGGTTTGACAAACCAAAACATAATATAACGTAACTTTATTTCACTCTAGGCATATACCTTCGTATACTCATCAAAAGAAGTTTTGCACCAGTTAATATTTTTCTCATTTTAAAATAATGTCTAGTATAGATATTTTTCAAATAAACTTTTAAAACTTAATACCATCTTAAAGGGCTGGACTTCCTGAATAACAAATCAATATTTTTTTCTTAAAAAGATTAAATAAAAATGTGCAAAAATGCATATTTTTGAAAATACCAAAATTTGAGATGCAGCAAAAAGCCCACATCTTTATATCTGGGCTTCCAAACCCGAATTCGTTTCACATCCTCATTCGAGATACTAAAAGCAATCATTTAAAGCAAAAAACTAAAAATTGATTTTTTTTTTGGACAAAAACACTATTTTTGACCAAAAATAACGATTTTTGAGATTTTGTTTAAATTCTAAGATAAAGCTTAGTAACTCGTCTCTCCAATAAAATGAGTTGTTTTTCTTTCAAACACAGCATGCAGCACCCATAAATGTTTAACTGGAGGTACTGGTTTTCATCCCATCCGAATTCAGAATTTTTAAAAAGCTGCATATCAAAAAAGTACTCATGCAACATCTTCGACATGAGATTGCCTGTAACAGAAAGAAAACAGGCGGCAGGTTTTGGTGTCAAAACATCTCATAGTGATCCAAAATTGAAATGAATTTCGATTTTACTCATTTTTTCCAATATTTATCATTTTTTCAATAATTGCAATTTTGTCAAAAAAAAATGATTTTTTACTAAACTTTTGAGATTTTTTATATTGTTTTTAGGCTTAATCATTAGCTTTGGAGCTCTTGTGTGTAAATTTGGGAACAAAAATGTATTCTTAATGCTGACGCATTTTTGTGGATTTTTTTCGATTTTCCAATTTTCAGCATTTACAGAAAATGGGAATTTTAAATTTTCCTAATTTTTCGTTTCCGCAACGATTTTTGGTCTCATCATACACATTATAAAACTCTTTCAGACTGTGCAAATTCAAAAAGCTAGGTTTAAAATTTATTAGTTAAAATGTCACTTAAAAATATGAAAACATCTAAATGGTGCACTAGAAAACTTCTTTTGATGAGTATACAATGACATGTGAGGTCCATACAAATATGTTATACAACAACTAGCGGTTAGGACTATCATCTTTAAAAATCAAAATAGAAAATGACTAATGTTTAAGTATTTTGTTGGGTAGGTGGCACAGGAACCTAGCAACAAAAAGCAACACTGTTATCTGTAAGCCAAGCGGTAATTAGTATATTTTTCTGTGTTGATTAGCTGTCCATTGACGGCAAATGGCGCCAATGAAGTACATGTATATGTTGATAAAAACAAATTCTACTGAAGAATTTCTAGGTTAAAGTAGAAGACACAAGCTTCTGGTCTAAAACGAAAAATGTTATAGCAATGCGTTCGAAACGTCATTTGATAATGACGGAAACTTTTGAAATATCTTTCTCTTGTAGTGTTTATCCACTCTCGTATTAAGATATATACTTAAGGTGATACATAGGGACAAACCTATGAGGTCTACCAAGGACTTTACATGGAAGTGGCAAGGGATAAGGGTTTTTCAATTTTAGGGAGCTGGGGAGCAGTAGTGAATAATTAAACGGTAACCTGTAGTTTGCATTAAGTCATCGTCTCGACATGACCTGAGCTTTTGACCGTACAAGCAAAGCACTTACTCCACCAACCAAATTCTGGTAATTTCATATACCAAATAGAATTGTCATTTTGTTACAGTTCTAGTTCTTGTTGCAGCTGATTTGATGATGATGATGATGATGATGATGATGATGATTAAAGACATTGCATAGATGATGATGATTAAAGACATTGCATAGAGGTTTATTAAATAGTTTCTTTGCCTTGTTGAATGTTCCTTAGTAAGTCCGTAAAACCAACATTCTAATTCCTAACGTGTCTGTCTCAGAGGGATTATGTTGTATGCAAAATGTAATATATAACGCAGATTCAACTTTAATGAGACAGATAATGCTTCCATGAGATTATTTCACAGCAAATGTGCATTTTGATTAAACACTATTTCCAGATTACAAAGTTTATGACAGCTTACGTTTAATCAATTAGTCAATAAAGTTAAAATTAATTAATTTCACGATCGTGTAATTGGGGAGTGTTATCCAGCCATTGTTATATACCTGATGTATCTCTCTACAATAGAAACTTGTCACAACATTACAACACATTTTATTACCTAATTACATAAAAAATTATATAGAAATGGCTATTTGTTATTTTTACCTATTCCAGTAACTATTGTAAATACATTGAAACAGAACCAGTCAATAGAAAATTCTATTGCCTGGCCAGTGATCAATCTATTGCCTTGTCACGAGATATGCCATATGACTGCAGTGTAACAAGGTAACAACATGAAACTGTACCAGGCAATAAAAAATTCTATTGCCTGACCAGCTGTCCATTGCCTGGTCACATGATAAGTTACAGGATAATAGAATGATGTAATTAGGTAATAAAACAGTTATTTAAGCTTAAACAGGCAATAGTGCAAAACATTTAACCCTCGGTACAGGTACCGACTTGACAGGCTATTGCCCTCGGCTTCGCCGTCGGTACCTGCACCTCGGGGAAAATATTTTGCACTATTGCCTGCTGAAGCATGAAATAACTGTATACTGTTGTTTAAGCGTCGTAGGGCATTAATGGTATTAATGCCCTGAGATGATGTCATAGCAGGGCAATAGTGGCGTTAATGCCCTGAGATGACATCATAGCAGGGCAATAATGGTGACAAATACCTGTGTACACGTTATGGGCACTGGCATGTGTTCATTTCATCTAAATTAAACTTGACAGATGGGTGTACATGTATATTTCATCAAAATTCGTATCACTTTGCGGCTAATCACTGACCAATCAACGGCTGTGGGATTGCCATTATGCGCGATTTCAAGACATTGTCTGCATGTCAGAGTTGCTTCTCTTTCACAAATCAATCATAATCATTCTTGCTCTATTGTATTAGTATATGGGACGAAATTAAACAAAGTCAAGAAATTGCGAAAACGTTCTTTGATTTTTACCTCTTCATGTCGCCAGATGAGAGTTTTACTGCTATCACTATTTCAGTTTTATGGAAGATTCATGGCTCGTTTTCCAGGGAAAAACGCTTATTTATTCTATTGGTGAGTTTGATCAATCATGTTTTCATTTGAATTTTGTTTTAGCAGCAATAAATAAATTAATTTATTAATCAATTAATTAATTAATTAATAAGATGTGCGTGTGATGAAGGACAGGAATATAACAATGACGATATTTTTCCACTTGCAATTACGTTTGCTGCGCGGCTCGGGCTGAAACGCATTATTGCCCTTGGGCTTGGCAAACGTTAATGCACGGAAAAGAATGTTTTATCCTCTTATTGATTAGAGTAAATGCAACCTTACTCTAGAGTTACAGAAACTCTCCGCAGATACTTTTCCGTAGTCATATATAATCAAATACACAATGTTCGTTTTGATTATATGTCACTTTCGTGTCACAGTCATGTCAATTACATTTAGACTAATATAGTATGATGCGCTTGGTGTCACAGTCATGTCAATTACATTTAGACTCATATAGTATATATGATGCTCTTGGTGTCACAGTCATGTCAATTACATTTAGACTAATATAGTATATATGATGCTCTTGGTGTCACAGTCATGTCAATTACATTTAGACTAATATAGTATATATGAAGCTCTTGGTGTCACAGTCATGTCAATTACATTTAGACTAATATAGTATATATGATGCTCTTAGTGTCACAGTCATGTCAATTACATTTAGACTAATATAGTATATATGATGATCTTGGTGTCACAGTCATGTCAGTAACATTTTGACTAATTTAGTATATATGATGCTCATTTTGACTTAATTCTGTCATAGTCATGTTAATTTCAATAATATGAGCCGCTGCATAAGAAAACCAAGCATCTGCATATGCGAAAACAGCTGTGCAGTAATTGCACGGCTGATCAACTGCACGGCTGATCAGCGGCTTTGTTTTCGCTCCATAGTGCGATACCTCTTCTTCTTAAATCCGAAATTTCAAAAGTCTAGCCTGTGCTTGAGATTTAACAGGCCAGTTTGTGTCAGACGTGGTCGGAAACCTATTTTGTTAGTTTCCTCACGCACAGGCTCATATGCTTTGCTTGTCGATCATGATTTACTTTTGCCACATCATGTCACGTACACATATATGATACGAATGATGTTCTTTAATTCTTGTCATTTGCGTTTTTACTCTTTCTGTCGACAATCAATGAGAATGTTGTTTATATGTGATGAAAGCCCAATCTTTTCTGGTCAGATTGGTATCAAAATTATTTCTCTCCGACGCGCGGTCATAAAGTAACCACAATCTAAAACAGGGCACAGTAATGACACTGTGTTGTTTTCCATTTAATTTAAAATATTTTATTTCGATTACTTGCATCGCAAATGCTATAACATTCGCAACAGTATATACATGCCCACTTTCATTTTACATTTAAACTTGCCATTCATATGGGCATCCGAAAACAGTTTTTTAAAATGTGTTCACATTGACTTGATAGAATTATTGCCCCTGCTTTATGACATCATAATAATTTCAATATATGCGATTTAAAATCACTGCACAGGTTACACTTTTCATGATTTTCATATTTTGCAAATTGGATTATATGGTGAATATGTCAAATTTATTGTTATCTCAATTTTGTCTAAAATGGTCTAAATGCATATTCGCTGTTAATTGCTAAACTGCCAATGTTACAATTACGTCAGGTTTAAGGTTAAGCAGTCGCATGGTTTCTAACAGAGCTGGCCACCTCTTGTGTAACAGAAACCTTGTCAATTTTTTTGAGTCGAAACGTCTATCAAAACGCTTTTTAAATTTACCAAGTAAATGAATTTTGTGAAGTTGTAGTGGTGTTAGCACCTGGTAACATTGTGGTATGGACACCTCTTCCAAAGGAATTTTGTGTTATCTTTCAATATGTTACAACTCATAAGACACGGTTTTAGAGGATAAAGAATTGAAAACTTGTATAAATGGAATTGGCAAAGATCTGACACAAAGCAGCAATAACAGATCGGGTCAGTCATAACTTGACATGGAACTATGAGGATATGAAACTTCTATGCTGACGTTTTTCAATTTAACAATTCACAACAAACAGGCGATGTGCTATGTTTACAGCTCTCGTAAAAATCACAATTTCTTATTTAGGAAAATAACTTTTCGCCTATGCGTTAGCAAGGTAAGGAAGACTCCGCAAGTACAAACTCGTTCTCCTAACCGTTTTAATTCAAACATTATACTGTCTACTGGTACTGGCTGAAGTACGTGTCTGCAGTGTCATAAAGGTGCCCCTCTTTAAAGACCCATATTGCAACGATTAATTGCTTCATTCTAAAATTGTTGGGTGGTTTCAGAATTGCAAAGAAGCTGTTTATACATGTAACAGCCAAGTATCTTTCTTCTGGTACAGATGCTGGTTTAGGAGAAAACAAGTCGATGACAAGAATTAAAGAACATCCCTCGTACTCATTTTTTATTATTAGTTTTGTTTGTGTCACAATGTTGTTTGTTTACTTCACTACCATTGCCATTTGTTTTGTAAATAGTGTATACTCATGGGCCTAACGGCCTTTTAAAAGTTTGAATAAACTTCTACTTCTTATGTACGTTTTAACATTTTTAGTTCAGTTCAGTTTGGTTAACTGAGTGGCCGCCTATTGGGGAATAGCTGCTCAATCGGCTTACGATATGTTTTATTGGTATAAGTACCTAAGTGTCATTTTAGTTTTTTCCCACCCCTCGGTTTATGGAGTGGTACGTTCTTTCTGATTGCGCCATTTCCTGATCATTGCCTACTTGTACCTTCTTCTAGAACAGTAGTATTCACCTCCTTCCCAATCCGCTTTGTGATTTTTTTCACCATTATTTTACTACACTGCCATCCAAAGAAATTACGTTTAGTCAGGTGTTCTTGAAATACGAACCTGAGAATCGTACGCGACACAAATTGAGCACCAGACTGCTTGAACATTACGAAAACTTGCCCATGCAAATGTACAGTGATTTTTTAAGTTGTATAATTGAAACTTTTCAGTAGCAAATCTTTGATATTTTTCTTATTTTTGCTCAAAACATAGATTGTGGGTACTCGTTAGAACCGCCGCGGCGAGGCGGTTCTAACGAGTTCCCACAATCAATGTTTTGGAGCAAAAATAAGAAAAATAGGTATACCCCTGCAAACCCCAGTTTTACTATATAAACGTGGGGTTTAAGGGGTATTCATTGCACGGACGTGTTTTCCTGATGAAAGTCACATACACTGCAACAAAGAATCAGTATTAATCAAAACAATGTGCTAATTACTTTACATCTATAGATAATTCTAGAACAGCCACAGGGTGTCTGATTGCTTCACGCCTTCAGCGGTAGATTGAATAAAAGATGCTACTAAATGTGTCTGCCCTCAATGTTAAAGAATGTAATGTTTTCATAAAAAAGTGCCTAAACGTCTGTCTCAATGTCGTTCTAAAGCAGAAAAGACAGTCATTATTATATCAACGCTATTGTTTCAGATATTATTTGGACAACAATGGATTGTCAAAACGAAAAATGGTCGAAGTGAATGTAATGGTGTCTGAATTGTTATAGCGTCTCTATATATCTTGGCAATGAAATAAACCTTGAGTATTGTCTGGTTAGGTACGGACAGAAAAGTCAAACACTAGATTTAATTTAACCCCTGTATTGTCATAACTGTTACTGACTTTCTTGTTTGTACAGAACCCTTATTGCCATTATTATTAAACGCCGTTCACACCGGACCACGTTCCCACTAGGTCCTCAACACGTCCTGAAATCAAGGGCGTAGGAATGACGTGGTACGTCTTGTAGGACATGGTGGCAACATAGTAAGGACGTAGCGCGGTCTTGGTGGACGTGGAGGTTTTGGTAAAATTTTAAACAAGTGCAAAAGAAACATGGCGAGGACGGGTGGAATTAGAATGCAGTAAGGACGTAGCAAGGCATATTCCAAAGTGCGAATAGAGAGGAGGAAAGTCGGTTGTCTTCAATTAGAAGGCCTCAAATAACTTTTCAGACATGCATGCGTGCATATATGCGAGTTGGCAGGATAACATTTCTGTTATTTGATAGTTGCAATGACAAGTTGATAGATTTAATGACATTGAAAAAATAGTCGTGATGTTTTGCCAATAATGGATACAGTTTTACAAATTGTCGCTCATAAAATCCATTATGTAGAGTGAAAATTCTAATATGTTTCGTAATAATCTTCAGATAAGGTTATCTCCACTCAAATCACCAATTTTACGTAAACATATTAATCCGTTCAAGAGACCTGGAATGTACCCTAGTATTTCTAAGTGCAATGCCAAGAAGTGCAACCGTTGCAATCATTTATGCTATAAGACTACTATCACTTCATCTGTGAATGGTAGGACATTTTCAGTGGTTAATGATTCTGATTTAGACTGAAAATCAGTGGATCTCGTATATGTTCTTACTTGAAATACAAACAACTGTAGGATGCAATATGTTGGACAAACTTGTCGAACTTTGCAAAAACGATTTGGTGAGCACTATCGTAGAATCAGAAAGCCCAAAAATAATGATACCTTTCTGTACCAGCATTTTAAGCGCACTGGTCATTCTCCCAATAATGTTATAATTCAACATGTGGAGAAAATCTCATATGATGAAAATTCTTCTGTTAGATTCAAAACCATCAAACGATTTGAAACTGAACTTAAATGGATAAAATTATTGCAAACACCCTTTCCACTGGGATTTAACGACAACATTTACCATGAGGGTAATATTTCCAAAATGCCCGATTTTGATGTACTTACACTTTCAGAGTCTCGTAAGCGTCAATCTAGATCTCATGGTATACGGAAAAGGGTAATGACAGACGTAAACGGTGCGCTACAATGAAATTGAACACTTCCCTTAATGATTTAGCTGTTAAATTAAGGATTCACGGTCGACATCCAATGCTGTCTTATCTTAGTTCTCTACCTATTGCTGTATTCCTTGGACACAGAGGCTAATAGATTTTACGATAGAAAGCATCAAATGTATGACGCTGCAATGTTAACAAGATGTTATACTCAGCATGCTCTTCGTCCATTTATCGATTCCGAATCTAATCACATTAGAAGTTTTATTAAAATTCCTTTCATTAATAAAAGAATTGACTTTATTGATTTACCAAGCATATTCCAGGATAAATCAGTGATACAGTCTATACCTACGTACTTCCAAAATTCAGAACCTCCAATTATTTGTTACAAATATAATAAACCAATCAGAAATACTATTTTTAATTTCAATAAACTTGTTTCTGATCTTGATATCCATGCTAATACTCCTAAGTCTTGAGATTGTAAAGATTCAAAATTTGTTTATCAACCAGCCGGACGTATAGTTACTAGAAATTTAAAAATAATTTCGGATTCTAGAATTTGCAAAATTGTTTCTAAAGGTCCGAAATATAGATTCACTTCCTACATCAATTTCGACAAATGTAGAGATGAGATTGCATCTGCATTGAATGATTTCGGTAATCGATGGTGTAAACGAGAGGGTGTTGAGGATAATGCTCTTCAAGAATGGAAAAGAAGTATCTTCACTATCGTGGATAAACGTATACAGTTTTCTTCACAAAATACTAATCGTTTAACTCCTAAACCCAAATCGTCATTTAGGCATTTGAAGCAGGGTATCCAAGAATTTCACAGAAAGTATGTCTTGGTTCCGGCAGACAAAGCCGCAAACAATGTTGTTGTTGTTTGTAGGCTTCACTATGTTAACACCTTAAAACAGGAGCTTGATGGTACCAGGGCTTATCTGGAGACAGATACTGATGAAATGTCTGCAGTTAATGCCCATTTAAACTTTTTTCACTTCCTCTGACCAAAGTCGGTATACGCTTTGGTCATGTCAGAATGTGTGCAACGCCTTATCCTATCTCCTGTATAATATTTATATTAGATTTGGAACCAAGTTATACAGACAAATTGTTGGAATTCCGATGGGTACAAATTGCGCACCTCTCGTAGCTGATTTATTTTTATATTGTTACGAAAGAGATTTCACGGATTCTCTTAACCATGATAATCAAGCTGATGTTATCGAGGCTTTTAATTCTACTTCTAGGTACCTCGATGACCTTTTGAACATAGACAATCCTTATTTTGAAGGTATGGTCAATCAAATCCATCTGAACTACAGTTGAACAAAGCCAATATCTCGGATACCGAAGCCCCCTTTTTAGATCTACATCTTTCTGTTGCAAATGGATTTGTTTCTTCTAAAATTTATGATAGGCGCGATGACTTTGATTTTGATATAGTAAATTTTCCGTTTTTGGATGGTGACGTTCCTCGTCGTGCTTCTTATGGTGTATACATTTCGCATCTTATTAGGTTTGCTAGAGTCTGCAATCATGTTACAGACTTCAACGCTCAAAATAAATGTTTAACGGCCAAACTTCTCCAACAGGGCTATCGGTATCATAAACTTCGAAAAACATTTTCTAAATTTTATCGTAGACACTATGAATTGATTTCCAAATATAATGTTGGTTTAAAGACGCTTTAAAGTGAGGGCCTTTCGGAACGAAAATTTTATGGTGACTTGGTTTACAAATTTAAGAAACTTATAGGAGTAATGATTTTTCTTTTCAGTTCAGAAAATCATAACACGTTACAGACATATAAGTTATAACTTGAATGTTATGCGACCGTCTGCATGCTTAGTTTTTAACCCAATCACGGTTGATAACTATGCTGCCTTCTTTAATTGCACGCCGGTGGGTCGGGCGTCAGACTCCACGATGGCCCCGACTTAAAGCTATTTATTTTAGTTGGTTTGGGCCGGAGCTTCTTGTCTGTTGCTTGGCCCACCGGGGTTCAACTGATGTTTTTCTCTTGCTCCGGAGTTAGTAAGTTATTCGGCGCCTAGGAATCTCCATCGTCGGGCAGCTTACTCAATCTGTGAGTCCTGGTTTCTGAATCATCAGGATGTTTATCATGATTTATTTGTTTGTTCTTGATGATTCATTGACTAGTTAGCGATTCACCACAAGGACCGAAGAACTATCTAAATGTTATGAACCACTGCAGAAGCTGAAGGTGAGGTTATAGCCATGTAAAATCGATTTGAACCCGCAAGTTACTTCTGTGGTGGTTCTTTTTGTTTTATGTCTTAGTTTTTAAAATATTTTGTGCTGTTGGCGCTATATGTATGTTTTCATATTGTTAGTTAAGTTAAGGTAACTGAGTGGCCACCTATTGGGAAAATTGGGAAAATAGCTGCTCATTCGGCTTACAAAATGTTACCTGATTGTTAGTTTGGTTTTTCCCACCTCGATTTTTGGAGTTGGAATCTTTTTCTGATTGCGCCTTTTCCTGATCTTTGCCTACTTGTACCTTTTAAATGAACGTGCAATAATCACTGCGCAAGCGCATCAGCCTTTGAAATGTGATTCCATTCTCGTAATTCTATAAAAAGGTAATAAAAGTTCTATTCGGGCTGATATTTGCAGCGAGAAAAAATAAAACGCTTGACAGTTGCTCGACCATCCAGGACTAACAGTTGGTAGGCGCTGTTTTCCTAATAACATTCGTCACACTGTCTGCTCAGTTTCTTGAAACGTGCTTTTTCGAACTAAAACTTGACATTTGTTGTTTTATATTATCATTTTGGTGCAGTATACTTATTCTGATATAGTATGTATATCTACCTTTCGTAAAGTGATTAATATTAAGACATTTAGTGAGACATTTACGATGAAACGAAATACTAGAGGTCCATGGTCCACAAAACTTACCTAACTGTATGGCTTCAAAGAAAATTTTATGGGAATCAAGTAAAGTATATTAATACATTTTTAAAGATTTTACTATTTGCAATAAGAATACGTTTGTATATTAATCCTGTGTGATGTTTAAAAAAATCTAATTAAGCCGGTACCAGCCTCAACTATGAGCCTTTGACGAGCTAAAACGTATGATACCTATCGCCGCCGTGCATTGTCCTTGATAAGACACTTTTAGATAGATCAGCTGGCTAACTGTCACTACGCTCCACTTCGGTACCTCGTTCCACTTCCCTGACAGCTTAGCATAGGTTCCATTTAAACCAATGCCGAAATAATTGCGGATTTCGTAAATAACACTAAGCGACTTGCAGTTATGTTGTTTCGCTATCAATCGTATCATTTTTATATGTTTTATACCAGTGCCGAAGATCTTCCAGTAAACACATAAAATTACCTAAAACGTTTAAATTTATGTAGAAAAACAAACGATTTTCGACTTTGAGTCGCTAATTCTACAGTAGTCTCCCCTGATCTATTTATAGACATCTTTGAAATTTTCAATAGAAAAAAATGAAGTATTTTATAATTCTGCGTGCTTTATCAAATAGAATATTTATAATTTATGTCATATATGCAAGAAAAGATCTAACATAAGTTATAATAACACAGTTTTGCAGTTTTGCTGAATTTTCATTTTCGACCAAGAGCTGAATATATCCAATTTCCGTCGGTATGAAGAGGTTTAACGGAATACCGATGGAAATATTCCGTCTAACTTTTAGATTGCCAAAGAGCAGGTTAAAAACCCAGGAAGCGATGGTTTCGTCCCGGCATGGCCGAAAAATGTTGACTGGGGTTCAACTGGTGTTTTTCTTTTGCTTCTGATTTCAGTAAGTTATTCGGTGCCTAGGGATCTCCATCGTCGGGCAGCTTACTGAATCTGTGAGTCCTCGTTTTTTATTCATTATGGCAGATATCTTGATTTATTTATTTGTCCTCGATGATTCATTGACTAGTTAGAGATTCACCACGAGGACCCAATAACTAACTAAATGTTGTGAACCACTGCAGAAGATGAGGGCGAAATTAGGGCCCAGTAAAATCGATATAAATCCCCAGTTATTTTATATTTCTGATCGTTACTTCTGTTGTGGTTCTATTTGTTTCGTGTTGTGGAGTCAAATTGTTGTGCTGTTTTAACCTTATGTACGTTTTCATAGTTTTAGTTAAGTTCTGGTAACTGAGCGGCCGCCTTTTAGGAAAAAGCTGCTCAGTCGGCTTTCGATATATTTTCAAAGTATAAATACCTAATTGTCAATTTATTTTTTCCCATCTCGGTTTTTGGTGTTTTGGAGTTGGAATTTTCTTTCTGATTGCGCCTTTTCCTGATCATTGCCTACTTGTAGCTTTCTATGCATCTGTAAATGGCTGATCAGCTGTGGAATAAAATACAGGTACACAATATGCCGTTCATAGTAACATGTCACTTTCGTCCTAGAGTTTTCGGACTTAACTTTGTCACTGTGCGTCAACACTCAATAACTCATAACAACGAATGTGAATCTAGGTCTTTACTGAATTTGATTCTAAAAGGACAAATTGAATGCTTAAAGATCGTCAACTAGAAAGTCCCATCAATTCTTAAAATCGTTGAATAAATAAAACTCATTTAAAAATCAAATCATGTGAAAATGTACTTGTACTTGTATATCTTGCAAGACTAGACAATGGAATCTTGACGCATTACAACCAGTACTACATAATAAGTAATACTGGTATTTGCAGCGAAGATGGTGCATGTACTCAAGGCTTGAGACAACTGACCACTGAGATACACGTATTCAGTGACATCGTGATGGGACACGTCTTTTCTCGTAAAATGTGACAGTTTATTTTTGCAACGAATGCACGTCTGTCTCCTTCATTGATCGGACACACGAAAAGGTACAAGTAGGCAACGATCAGGAAAATGCGCAATCAGAAAACAATTCCCACTCCAAAAAGAGATATCTTTTATTAAAACTACTAACTAAAATCCAGGAAGTAGTGGCTTCATCTCCTCATGACCAAACAAATTGTTGACCGGGACGTATTGCCATAACCAAACCATTTATTTACGACAAGTCACATAATAATTTGAAGTTTTGGGATGCGTGTCTCAGATAGTCTTTTGAGAAAGTGCACCGTTATAAAAATGCTGTCTAATTTTGTAAGATTGTCTTATATTTTGCAAATCTTAACTTTACTGAATAAGGTTCCACGAGAACAATTTAAGTGCTTAAAGGTCGTCAATTAGGCAATCTCATCAAATACATTGAATTTTTAATAATGTCATTAAATATTTAATATGTCATTAAATATTAAAAAGTCATTTAAAAAAGCAAATCATGTGAAAATATATATCGTGGCGCTAGATTAGAAAAAAGAATCTTGAGCAGTACAACTAGACCTACGAAATAAGTAATATTGGTATTTGCAGCGAAGATACTGTGAAACTTTTACGCCTATATATACGGTCTTCAGGCTGGAGAAAATTGGCAAGTCAGATACACACACTACTGATTATATTTTCCACCGAAATCACAGCTGTCTTCCTCCTTGTTCGAACATACGAAACTGTTTTTAACTAAATGTTATGAACCACTGCAGAAGCTAAGGGTAAGGTTATGGCCATGTAAAACCGGTTTAAGCCCGCCAGTAACTTTGTGTTACTGATCGTTCCAAGGTGATACTTCCGTGGTGGTTCTTTTTGTTTTATGTCTTGGTGTTTTAAATTTTTGTGCTGTTGGCGCCTTATGTATGTTTTCATATTTTTAGTTAAGTTAAGGTAACTTAGTGGCCACATATTGGGAAAATAGCTGCTCATTCAGCTTACGATATGTTTTCATGGTATAAGTACCTAATTGTTTGTTTGGTTTTTCCCACCTCCATTTTTGGAGTGGGAATCTTTTTCTGATTGCGCC
Source organism: Rugalucina vietnamica (assembly GCA_964017185.1). Classification (NCBI taxonomy): domain Eukaryota; kingdom Metazoa; phylum Mollusca; class Bivalvia; order Lucinida; family Lucinidae; genus Rugalucina; species Rugalucina vietnamica. Next base: position 47,322,186 of record OZ024877.1, read on the forward strand.
TTTTCCTGATCTTTGCCTCCTTGTACATTTTTGGAGGTTCCGACTATGTCCGGCTTATTTGTTTCTGCAACCACAAGAGATAAAACTCTTATTTAGGAACAAGTAAATGAGTAGTAAGTAAAGATTAAAAATCGATTGCACTGTTTTGTACCTCTGTTAGTGCATCATCCAGTATTGGTACAGAACATTTTTCAGTTTGAAACTATTAATTACAACTAATGCTGGGAAAATTCTCCACGTGAATTAATATTAAAATGCTATTTGACATAGAATTTAGAGAATACGTTATTTAAGTTTGGGGAATAGAAAGTTGTTTTATATCGTTTTCGTTCGACTGAACTAATTACGAAAACTTGCCCATGTAATATACAGATAAAAATTAAAACTATGATCCTTTAAGAGTAGCAAACATATTACTGAGAATGGGCTATACCATGGTTTCGGCTACTTAAGGCTCTTCAATGACCTTTTAGATTTGGCAACATAGAGCCAAAGAGAAATTCTGTAATTTTGCAACTTTCAACAGGGCAGTCAATACAAAGACTAGTATTATCCAAATTTGACAAAATATTATGAATCTTGGTTAGAAAATGTATCTAAACCGATTAGAATTTTCTTATTTCTCAGAATATCCTCGCTGATCTCAAAGGATCAAAGGGAAAATATAATCTGATCTGCACTATGGATGATGTACGGGGAGACGTTTTAGGGCCACCACACGGCACAACACAAACTGCAGTGAAAGCAAATAAAAATTAAAACTGAGATCCTTTAAGAGCAGCAAACATATTAGTGAGAATGGGGATGGGCCATACCATTGTTTCGGCTACTTAAGCCTCTTCAGTGACCCTTTCAGCAGAGAATTTTTCAGCCTTAAAAATTAAACAATTGCATTGGAAAATTTGATTATTTTGATATGCTTGCTCAAAACATTGATTGTGGGTACACGTTAGAACCACCTTGCCGATACGGTTCAAACGAGTAAACACAATATATGCTTTGGATCAAAAGTAAGAAGAATAGTTATATACCCTCTGCAAACCCCATTTTTCACAATGTAAAAGTGGGGTTTAAGGGGTATGTCTTGTTCTTTGGCTACTATATTGTTTTATTATGATATGCCACCCTCTCTGTACTGGTGTTAACAAGTTACAAACGATGTTCTTCAGAAAAATACATGTATACTGAGCCATAAAAAGCAAGAATGTCATCCTTATCGTAATGTACCATTGCATCTTAATTCGCTCAAGTAAATCAGCCTTCTTGTAAAGCTTGGATTATGTAGCCGGCTTTATAAATTACACGCTAATAATATTTATTCAAAAAGTACAATATATGACATACACTACATCAGAGAGTCGACTCTCATTTGCGAATATATATATATACTATATTAAAGAATACATATACTTAAAAAGGTACAAGTAGGCAATGATCAGGAAAAGGCGCAATCAGAAAGAAATAACCACTCCAAAAAACCGAGGTGGGAAAAACTAAATAGACAATTAGCCGAGTGAACAGCTAATTCCAAATAGGCGGCCACTCAGTAACCCGAACTTAAATAAAAATATGAAAACGATATATAAAAATATGAAAACGAACAAAAGGTTCAAACATCACAAAAATTCGACTCCAAAACATAAAACAAATGGAACCACAACTGAAGTATCGCATTGGAACGATCAGTAATTTAAAATTACAGAATATAGAATATTCAAGGCTGGCGAAAAACCACGAAATATTCCAACTAACTACCAAATAAGCGATAAAGACTTAAAAAAAAGAATCTCGTGAAAGTTCAAGATAACAAAGTATCAGATATTTTCTTGGCACTTCAAATTTTATATGCGTTGGACGAAAACGTGTTCAGTCGTGGTTTGACGGCAAAAATAGTTGATACCCCAGTCTGTGCTTATGCTCTATGGACAGAACAGTCAGTCAATATAAATGCCTATCAAATTTCCGAAGCTTGAAAGTACTGACCATCTTTTATCGCTGTGCAAACCAATTTATATGACCTGATCTGATTATGGAATATTCAGAGCTGGCGAAAACCCACGACATATTCCAACTAACTACCAAATAAACGATAACGACTTTCAAAAAAGACTCTCATGAAAGTTCTAGGAAATAAGATAACAAAGTCTCAGATATTTAATTGGCGCTTATAAATTTATCCGCGTTCGAAGAAAACGTGTTCAGTCGTGGTTTGGCGGCAAAAATAATTGATACCCCAGTCTGTAATTATGTTCTACGGATAGAACAGTCAGTCAATAGAACTTCCTATCAACTGTCCGAAGCTTGAAATTACTGACCATCTTCTATTGCTGTGCAAACCAAAAGATGAAATGATCTGGAACCATAATGCCCGATTTTCTTAACATCGAAATATTTCTAAAATCTAAGATGATAAAAGAATAAAACACGCGATATGTCACAAAATTGGAACACTGAATCAGATTCTAATTTCAAAGGCAAAGTACTTCCTGTTAACATAGCGTTTTAGCAATGTATTATTGCTTAGGGTACACCATTGTTGCATGATGAAGGGGTTTTAAATTTTAACTGAGACATGTTTATGGTATGAAATCCTGTACAATCAGGATAAAACAACGGGAAACACCTAAAGCCACAAATTAAGTGGTAGCAATAGAGAAAAAGAGACTAAATGTAAAGAGCCGCGCTTGAAGTATCAGTAATTATATTCCTGATGTACTTAAAACTTTAACGTATGACACCGTGGGTTGCAAAGACATGAGCGAGCTCGGCATAAAAAGTGACCAGAAATCGATTACCAGAAGTTGTCACAAGCAGAAAGAAGACACTGTCCTGGAAGCACATAAAGGAGATGACTATATATTTATATAATATATGCTTTATATTAAATTATTGAGACAATATTTTAATGTTAATTGATAGAGCAGCTTTCCCCCCACAAAGATTGGTGACGTATATACTTTAATAGCGACGCTCCTGCGTGGTAAAATGTTCTGTTCTATTCTGTTATTCTATAAATATCTCGTCAACCGGGACCGGAACTGTTATTTTGACGTCATCGTGACGTTTCAACACGGGCTGCATTATACTAATTGATCAATTAACTTTCCACATAGTTTGACGTCATCGTGATGTTTCAAAACGCGCTGCATTATAATTGATCAATTAACTTTCCATAATGGCGATGGTCGGAAATGGTCACCAAGCGAGGAAGCTGTCATATATGTAGCTTTTTAAACAATTATCTGCGCAATTGGAGTAGAGCGTCGCAACTAAGGTGGTGCATTATTTCTTGTTAATCCTATATTTGATAATATGGTCTCCACATAGATTAAACCACAATGTATAAATTGACAACAAAGGGCGAAAAAACAACTGAACGCCCGCGTTTGAAATGTAATTTATAATTTACATAATTTACATAAATATCAAGCATGTATCTACTTCATTTGGGTAGATATTTAAACATTTAGCTACTTCATTTGGGTAGATATATACAGACTGGTCTGTCTTTTCGTAAGGTCATGGAGTTTTCCGTAAAGTAAACGAGCCTGTGACGTATCGACATAAATGGTTTATTTTAGCCGGTTTTGTTATTTTTGAGCTTCTGTTTCTGTTTATCTGCGTGGAACTTGCGTTAAGGACCAATTTAACTGTCCTGCTTTTTGATTGACCATAATGTTTTACGGATTATAATGGATATTTTATTCTAAAACGTAGACCTATATACGTATGTATTTTCAAAATGGTACTGAAATATTTCCGTTCTTAATGAAGAACCCACATATAAGCCTTATTATACTATGAAATTAAAGTAATCCGTCTTCAAAGGATAATAGCGTATGTGGTACTGAAAACTTCCAGACTAATTTCAACCCACATTGTTTTGAAAGAAACAAACAAAAATGGGATTTTCCATTAAAGCTGTTGGTGTGCCGAAATAGTAATTCTACGCTCAGCGCCGAAATAGTATTTCTATGCTCAAATAAAAACAAAAACTGGATATAGGTAAAATAATCTGACCTAGCCGCTTGAACTCACGTGACTGGATCGAGCGCATCTTGTTATTAGGTAATGCAGTTATCGTAATTTAGATTCTCGAGTATGTGATAGTCATAAACCGTTAGTGTATAGCGGGGCAATATGCAGTCAAGAAATAAACACGTGAATATTGACATTACCTATTTCTCATCATGAAATCTTCGCATGAATATGTGTAGCGTGGAATCAAGCGTCACGGTCAAAGTTATTTACCTATATATACAGAATTAGTGAGACAGACGCGCTTTTCAGTATAATAATTTAGTTTTTATTTGTTTCTATACTAAATTTCAATATTACTTCAATGAATTAGTTTTGGCTGGCTGGATACTTTTTCGACCACGTTTCTTGAATTATTGAACTGCGTCATGTTTCGCAGGCCTTACTACAAAAATGAGTAGCGTTTGTTATATTAACGAGTTCAAGAAGGAACGTGTACTTTAAAATAATATGTGGCACTGAAAAATGAGAAAATCCGGCGAAGAATCCCAATTCAGTCTCACAACCTACACAGTCCTTTCCGACTCTACACACTGTCCACAAATATACAATACTATTTTCATAGACATAGCCAATTAGTGGATGCCATACCTGGGTTAGACCTGTTCTTAATGGTCGCTCATATCATTTTTCATACTGTTTACTTACTGGCTCTTATCAGGATTTTCGAGATAAAACAATGTCTGAAAAAGGAATAATTTTCGGTGCTTGTCATTTCTAGAAGAAGTTAAATGGAGATAGCACGCCATATTTTGCACATTTTGATCATTATTTCATTCTTAAAAAACAAAGTACTTCCCGCTTACGTTTCCTCCTAAAGGCTTATATTCTTGAAACACAAACGCTTGGTTTAGAAGGCTACACTCATTTTAGCCTGGCGTTCTTTTTATGGGACATAGGCAAACAAAATAGCACCAGACGTGACGCCGCAGAACGCGGCATCCCATCTGGGGCTATTCTGTTTGCTAAGAGGAATTTTATCGAAAAATGAAATGAAAAGTCAAAGTTACTCCTAATGCCCCTAAAAATGAAAGTGGGCGCGCCCAAATGATAATAATGGGAAAATCCATTCGTCATATATGGTTTAATTATGTAGGCTGTCTTTGGAGCAATAAACCTAGTGAAAAGATGATTCAGCAAAAAGTGTTTACAAAATTTAATCAGCACATGCATTTCTTGTAGAATTGTAATAAATTTGCGAATCGATTTTCTACTTTGTGTTCCATATTCTACAATAGTCTCTCCTTCACTCGAGTTTGCCGTTTGAGCATTTAGGTCAATCAAGTTTGTTCACTTGTGTTTGCCGTTTGTTTGTAAAGAAGGATTTTTTTATTCTTTTTTAGAACTGAAACAGTTTCCCAGGTGCCAGGTGTTCTTAAAATCTATCCAGCATTTATCTTTAGGTAATGAAGTCATCTCTTCTGATAAAAAAAAAAAAACAACTTTATAATTGTTTGGTTAAGCACAGTTTTATTTCAAAACTTTTTGCACAACATATACAATTCATATTAAGAACACAAATTTGAAACATGATAGAGACAAAGCAGAATTTTATCAATTTAAGCAGTTACCTGATCGGTATCTACATGGCCGAAATTTCACATAGTAAGTTAAAAATTTTACTCGAGTTTGCCGTTTGAAATGTCATTTAGTTTGAAACTGTCACTCAAATCAGCAGATCAATCAATTCAGATGTCTTTGTGGACAACATGAAAAAAAAAATCAACTCAGATCTTCAGAACACACGGTCTTCTTGTGTAATGCAAATGTTCAAACGGCAATCTCGAGTGAAAGGGGGTGTATGATATTTTTCCACACAAAACACGAAGCATTTTATAAATCGGCGTACTTTTACAGCTGGAATATTTATTAATCAAGTCATATAATTCCGAATTGATATAATATTTCATTTCTTTGGTGCATTCGATGATTGTTCATTTTCGACCAAGAGTTCAAAAGAAGTCATTTCCTTTGTTTATGTTGAGGCTTTACGTCCAAATCAACAATATTTCAGTCATGTCGGGGCGGAGAAGTCTTTTCCGTCGGTATACAAAGGTCAAACGGAATACCGATGAAAATATTCTGTTGGTTAACGCCACGACTTAATTTGAATGTTAGATGATTTAAATGCGTATTCGAGAATTAAATTCGCTCTTTTAGCGTAGTAATACATTATTTGTTTGTAATTTATTAGTTGGTCGGTCAGATTAAATCTTCAGTAGCCGAAACCATGGCTCATCTCCTTTCTTTTCATATGCCACCTGCTCTCAAAGGATCTCATTTTTTTTATTTTCATGCATTGTACAATTCGTTGCCGGTCGCATGTGTCTGACGTGTGTCAGCTTTAAATACATCCTACAAGACCATTTCTTCCTAATTTTCTATTTTCTGATTTGGTACTTCTGTAGAAAGTGTCCTTTCGCGGGAAATCATGATCAAATGTAGCTGAAAGTCCGTCGATCACAGTGTTTAAGAAGGGATATAATAGCTATATATATATATATATATATATATAGTGATAGTTAAAAAGTGTTTAAAACAAGTCCATTAGTTGCAGAGAGACACAGTTAAACAAAAGGGCCACGTCTGAAATTTCGTATTCAGTATGTATAGATTTCGAAAGCCTGTATTGAGAAACATGCATAAATGATGACTATAATTGTGTATTTTTGTAAAAGCATGTGCACTAAACAAGCTTGATTTGAAAATTCTACATATACTCACCAGAACTTAGTTTTTTTCGGGGACAGGGGTAATTTTTTGACAAAAAAAAGTTTAATATCATAAACCAAAATTTTCTCAAGAATTCATCGAAATGGTAAAATAATATTTGCAGCGGAAAAAATACTGGAAATGGTCACAATTTGATAAAAAAAAAGCGATCAAAAACATTCCATTGTTTTGTCAAACAATTATTTTATCTATATCTATTGAACATTGCCTGTAATGCCTGGTGTCATCCTTGAGGTGTACACATAGTCTACATAAAATTCAAGGTGAAGACTCAACATGTCTGATAAAGGTACCTTTCATTATGCAAGCCTAACAACTCGAACATTTGTGCTTTATGGCTAGAAAATATTTACCCACTTATTTTGAGCAACACAGCTCGTTTGACATAATATTTAGAAAAACACAGAGCACGAGGACCATGTAGACCATGACTTGTCTGAAATATGCTAACACAATCTTGCATGTGACTAAGCCAAGCTAAATGTATGGGTCACCACCTAGACAGAAACAAATACATTAGTAGAGACATTCTAATTTCTAAAACCTAACTAGTGAGTTCACCAAAAGTGTGTATAAACAAGCTACAGTCTTACACAAAATTATTGAAGTCAATTTATTTGATGGGCTAGCAATATAATTTGTTTTTGAGCATTTTGCCAGCCTTCCGGTGGCCAAGTATGCCTTTTTATATGATGCCGGTTATGTAAAACTACAACTGTGTGCAAAAGGAATTTATTTGTCCCTGGGAGACGGGGCGCAAATCTTAAAACTTTTTCAATTTCCATTAAGGTTAATTGCAGAAAATATGTTTTCACTTCAAAACGTTTATTTAATCAATAGTTTTACCTGGAGGTAAACTTTCAGCGAATCCATGGAGGCTTATTCAAACTATATATTTCAAAATTCACCGACACAAAGTGTTTTTTTTTTTTTTTTTTGTTTTTGTTTTTTTTTACTAAAACTAAAACAGGTAAAGTATACAATTTGTATATAAATTGTGTTTTTTTTCTATAATAATACGACGTTATAATAATAATAATAATAATAATAATAATAATAATAATAATAATAATAATATGCATTTTAGCTCTTCGGATTGTGCTAAGTCAGATAATCATACCTCTAAATCTATGGCTCAGGCAGTTGATATTTCGGTGCGTGGCACAAACTGAGCATCAAACTGTACTTTGCATAAACCAAAACGTTAGCCCTATCCAATATTCATAATGTTTTGTTGTCGTATGCCCCATACATTGCAATAAAAACTCAGTATTAATGCAAAATAGTGCGCGTATAAATGTACATCTTTCTGCCATACAGTGTATGATTGCTTCACGTATACAGCGCTAGATTGAATATAAGATGCTACCAATGTGTCTGCACTCTGTGATAATGAATGTAATATTCTGATAAAAACGCCTAACCGTCTGTCTCGATGTCGTACTGAAGCAGAAAATACTCATTATAATGTCAATGTTACTGTTTGAGGTATTATTTAAACGACAATGGATTGCCAGAGAACAAATGCACGAGGTGTTATGAGTGTATCTCGACATATGTCTAGTGTTTCTTGACATTAGATTATTATAGATGACAGACCTTGAGTATCGGATGGTTTGCGTATGTACAGGACAGTAAATATGGATATGGAAGGCACTGTTAATAGCAACTACATCATTAAAAGGTACAGGTAGGCAATGCTCAGGAAATGGGACGATCAGAAAGAAATTCCCACTCCCAAAGCCTAGGCGGGAAAAACAAATTGACAATTAGGTACTTATACTTAGGGAACATATCGTAAGCCGAGTGAGCAGCTATTTCCCAATAGGTGGCCACTCAGTTACCCGAACTTAACCAAAACTATGAAAACGTACATAAGGTTCAAACAGCACAAGAAAACGATTTCAAAACAAAGTAAATAGAACCACAACAGAAGTATCGCCTTGGAACGATTATTAATATAAAATTACTGGGGAAGGTATTTAAGTCGGGTTTACAGAGCCCTAACCTCACTTTCATCTTCTGCTTTGGTTCACAACATTAAGTTAGTTGTTCGGTCCTCTTAGTGAATTTCTAACTAGTCAATGAATCATCATAGACAAACAAATAAATCATGATAACCACCATCATGAATCAAAAGCGAGGACTCACAGACTCATTTAGCTGCCCGACGATGGAGATCCCTGTGCGCCAAATATCTTACTGAAACCCGGAGCAAAGTTGAACATTGGTGGGCCAAGCAACAGACAAGAAGCCCCGGCCCCAACAAACTAAAATGAATAGCTTCATGCCGGGGCCATCATAGAGTCTGTGTCTGATTTAATAACATACGCAAAGGAAGTAACTAAACATATTAAGACGTTACATCATTGTCATGACGTTATGACGCCACTATAAAAATAGAAATAATAGCAGTACTTATAAAACGTAACTGTTAAGTAATGTCCCTTAGATTAATTTTAACAGGTACAAAGAGTATTGTCTGGAGAAAAATGCAAATAATGAAATAAATAGAAGTTCTATTTCATACCCGATGTGCATATTCTACGAAAGTGAAGTGTAAATATATATAGATAATATGGGAATTTATTGAAGGCATTTAACCATTTTATTGTTTCATCCTAGTGCCCTATAGTAAACTCATAACAAAGCAATCACATATAATGGTTCAGGGGTACCAGAAATGCTATAAGGGTATGTATTTTAATGACATCATATATATGGCTTTATCATAAAGTTAGCATAGCATCGATAACGGTATTTTATTTTTTTTTTTTGTTACATTCCTTTTCTAAATATACTATTATTGTAAATTAGAGACAATTAGATCAGTAGTTATAATGATATAACGCAAGAAACACACACAACAATATTCACAAATTCAAGCAAACGTGCCAGTGGTTTTACCACAGGTGTCTTTCAAGGCGTCTATTTTGAACTATTTATTTCTTTCATGCATTATTTTTGCATCGTCATAAAGGCGAAAAGTAGCCCTTTCAATCAAGGTTTAATACAGCAACGTATCACGTCTACTAACATACGAGTACGTAGTTATAACACCTACGACAGAACTTTCTGACCCATCCTCGTAATGTTTTACCAATTCAGAATATTAATTCTATATAATAACTCAAAGCAACGATATACATTTTCAAAAAAAAAAAAAAAAAAAAGATACTGAAATATTTCCGTAGTTGAGATTTTGTATGATATTACAAATGATACTGACGAACCCAAGTACAAGCCTTAATTATAACATTACGAAAAAGTAATCTGTTTTCAAAGGATGATGGCGTATGTGGTACGTATTGAAAACTTCTAGACTGATTTCAATCCACATTGTTTGAAATAAACAAAAAAAATTGGAATTGCGCCATAGTAAAAGTTGAAGGAGCACAAAAATATGTCTACGTCGCTTAATATAAACAAAACTGAGTGTATACAAAAAATGATGCAGACGCGTGTTTCAGTATTCAGTTTCTTTTCTATTGCTATCTTTAATCCAAAATGCTTGAAATAAGATAATTTAAAAGCCACTATAGTGTTGTATTTTGTAGAAGTAAGCAAGTATATGTCTGGAGAGTGTGATCAAGTAAGTATGGGAGACAATGAAGCAGGCACTTAACATATTCAAAACATTGGAAAAAACAAGCATGCGAACCGTTTCTGTGAAAAATCGGCCAAAATGTTGGGGCCGAACCTTGTTTACCACTTTCGGATCGAATGTTAACTGAAATTATACGAAACAACTTTTCATTCCAGAAGAAATGAAAAGTCGAGTTAACTCTCCACCGGACGTACTTTTTACTGCATCGCAAGCACTTATAAAACAGCGAAGAAAAAAATAATCGTTCGCATCCATTTAAATTTTGTAGCGAAACTATCTTACACCGGTGTTCAGATAACGTTTAATCGGTGTTATGACCGTTCCACCGTCCGCAGCGTTGGAGTAGCTTTTGTTATATTAACTATACACATGGAAATAAGTTAGGGAACACCTGTAATAATGTGACTACCAACTTTGAGCTGTATATATCCGTTTTGTAAAAATTATTAAGACTGGTTTGACACCTTATCAGAATCTTTAGTATCAAAAGTTGCTACTATGTGAAAATGGTTAGCAGCAAACATAAACTGCGGCGGACAACGGCCATCTTTGATTCAGAAATTTTTTGCTAGATGTAAGAAACGCAATGATATTCGTGGCGATAACTTCGTTCTGTAAACTCGCATTGTAGTAATTTTCCGTCAGTATCAAGCTGAGACATTGCTTGTGGAACTTTACCCATAAATTCTTTATTTTCTGACCAACTGTCGGCGGTAGATTCATAGTTTTTCTGGGGTAGGTTTCATGATCAAGTTTTGTTATTTGGCTATACATATTGCAGGTTGAAAATGTTGGGCCGGATATTCAATTTGACCCTTTAGGAATTTAGACATGCGCGTTCTTGTCATATCTTCATAGTTCAATTATTCTTTTACAGCTTTATTTGTAAAAAGTCCAAGGATTTTGATTTCCATAGAAATCAATGCAAATTGCAGATTTTGCAGGATTATTTGGTTTGGAAATGAAACATGAAGTTTTAGATCCGAAGTTGTTTATTCATTGAGCACGATCCGATTTAACATTTTATTCTTGTTTCGCTTTCAAAAATTGAGTTTTGCGGAGTGTAGAAGCAAAAAGGCAAACTCATATTTAGTAAAAGTTGAGATTTTCAAATATGACACATTGTATCCTCCGTAGCGAAAAGACCAAATGTTGTGAACTTCCACAAATTGGTCAGTAGCTAGGCTAAGATAGGAAATATATGTGATAAAAAATTCAGCATCGCCAGAAAAAAAAAAGGAAAATGGATTTTTAGCTCGACTGCACGAAGTGCATAGAGCTATTGCAGTCATCCCGGTCGTCCACGTTCCCGTTCCCGTGCGCGTCACACTTGCGTTAAAGTTTTCTAGAAGTCCATATCTTGACAACCACTCATCAGAAAGCATTCATACTTGAACCATAGATACCCTGTAGGGTTAGCTTTCATTCCATGGCATCGGGTCCCTGGGTCCATGCCAGGGGGTGGGGCTAGAGGTTAAAATCTAGAACACCATCAAAAATTACCATTCTTGCGTTAAAGTTTTCTAGAAGTCCATATCTTGACAACCACTAATCAGAAAGCATTGATACTTGGGCCATTGACACCCTGTAGGGTAGGCTTTCATACCATGGCATCGAATTCCTGGGTCCATGCCAGGGGGTGGGGCTAGAGGTTAAAATCTAGAACACAATTAATAATAATGGCTTTTGTGTGATATAGTATTCTAGAAGTCTATATCTTGAAAATCTTTTATCAGGAGGCTTTCATATTCGGACCATAAGTACCTTGTAGGGTTGAGTTTCATTTCATGGTATCGGATCTCTGGTTACATGCCTGGGGGAGGGGCTAGAGGTTAAAATATAGAACACTGTAAAAATAGATGTACTGCTGTGTAACTTTTACAAGGAGTCCATATCTTGACAACAACTTATTACTTGGCAGTCCAAATCCAAAAAAAGTGGCTTAGTTTTGGTTTTGTTGGCATTTTTGAGTACATTATTCTACCTATGCTCATAATATTCCTTGGCATGTGCCCAAATTCGTACGGGTGGATGCCAAGTCTGTAAATGACCCTGGGCCACAGAACAAGGTCAAAGGTCAAATGAGTGCGAAATAGCAAAAATCTGTAAAAATGAAAATAGACATTATTGTTTTGGAAAATAATGGACTGATTATAGGTAACTTGTTCTCATGTCATTCCTTGACATATGTCGAAAGCCATAGAGGTGGATGTCAAGACTGTAAATGCTCCTGGGTGACAGAATTAGGTCAAAAGTCAAATGAGTGCAAAATAACAAACACCGGTTACAATAAACAAGTTTTTTTTCGCGCATGCGTGGTGGAAATGGCGCGTGTCATTTTTCTGTAGCCACGTTTGAGTCGCGGTTTATCGGTAGTTTTGGTAGGCGTAGGGTGTTGGGGTAGGTATTTCTTGTAGATTTTTGTGCCATTTGTATATTATTACGAGAGTGTGTGATCATTTTGCGAGGAGAGCGCGTATTTAAGGCGTGCAGGCGGCCAAGTGGTAGACTAGTGGGTGGGGTAAGTGCACCATCATAATGGGTAACACTGACACCCAAGCTGCGGCAGAGAGAGTTGAGCCAGTCTTCTTTCTAAACAGTGATGTTGAGCAAGAGGATGGAAATTATCTGACTGTGTTTGAAGTATGCAGTGCTGCAAGTGAGATAGTTACTGGAGGGTCAGGGGGTGTTGACGGGGCCCAAAGAATAGGGGGGCTCTGGAGAATCTACCTGAAAAACAGACCAGATCGCATTTTCTTACTATCCAGTGGCATAAACCTGAGGGGCTTGCACATAACATTACACGACAAAAATCCCTTTTCCTTACCAAGTGGGGTGAATGTTGAGTCAACCCGTCTCTATATACGTAACGTACCCCTTTCATGTGATAATGAGGTTATCGTAAATGGGCTGAAATCCTTGGGAGTAGTTATGTTGGGTAGCTTGAAATATGCCAGAGCTAGGACCCCACAGGGGCAATTAACAAATTTCAAAACGGGTGATAGATTTGTTGAAATTGTTGTACCCCCAGAACCATTGCCAAAGAAACTTGACATAGGGGTCTTTAATGCTACACTGTACCATAAAGAACAAAAACAAAGGATTGAAGACATTGAGTGTGGAAATTGTAAGCAAAAAGGCCATACTAGGAAAAATTGTGAAAATGACCCTGTATGCTATGACTGCTTAGAATCAGGTCATAAAAGGGGAAGCCCATTGTGTACTGCATTTGGTGGTGCAGGTTTCATAGGTGGTCAGATAGATGATGAACTGAATGAAGAAGTGAATGAGGGTGGGAAAGATAAAGGAGAAGATGATTATGACTCTGATCAAGATGATAAGAGTGAGATTGAGGAAAACAGTGACAATGGAGAGGGTGAAAATGGTGAGAAAGATGAAACTAAAAATGATGAAGAAGCAGTGGTTGCCCAAGAACAGCTTGAAAATGCTGCAAAAACACCCACTGCTGCAAAAAAGCCTAATGTGCAAGCCAAACTTGAGGCAAGACCAATTCCACAAAAACTATGGTCTGCAGCAGCCCAAAGTACCCCTTCAAGGTTGGTGCTCAGTCCAGCAAGATCAAGAAAGCTTGATGAAAGGAGTCCAGAAATGGGCAGTGAAAGCAAAAATCAATCAAAAAAGACAAAGAAATAAATTAAAATGTTGTCATGGCTGAACAACTTAAGATTATCTCCTTAAACTGTAGGGGGCTAAGAGACAAGAATAAAAGAAAAAATCTATTCTTCTGGCTAAAAAATAATAATTTTCACATTATCCTTCTACAAGAAACATTCTGGACTGAGGACATAAAGAATGAGGTAGAAAAAGATTGGGGTGGGAAAATGGTCTTAAATCCGGGCACTATCCATAGTAAGGGAACTGCTACACTTTTGAATGACAGTATTTTTGATACAAATTTAAATTTTGAGACCAAAGATACACACCTTTCAGAAGATGGAAGAATGATTTTTATAAATATAAAATTTGAAAATAAAGAGTTCTCGCTTATTAACATATATGCACCGAACACCCCAAAAGACAGAAAGTCCTTTTTTGACAAAATAGGAAAATGGATTACAAAATTCTCCTTCAATAATGAAGTCATAATAGGTGGTGACTTTAATGTGACTGAATCAAAAAATGACAGGGTAAAAAACAATATACAAGAAGTAACTTCTGATGTTAGTGTCAATTCCTTCAAAAGTTTAATGAAACAATACAATTTGAAAGATGTCTGGAGGGAAATGCACCCAGATAAGATTCAATATACTTTTCGCGAGATAAGTAGACTAGACAAGTTTCTAGTCTCAGAATACTTAACAAGCTTTGTACAAACATCGAGCATACTACATTCTGGCATTAAAACTGATCACAAATGCATTAAAGTATTACTCAACTTTGAAGAACAAAAAAAAGGACCGGGAAGATGGAAACTCAATACAAGTGTATTAAATGACAAAATATATAAGGAAAACATAAAATCCATCATAGAAAATAACAAAAAGGAATTCAAATCTTTATCTGATCAAATGATTTGGGAAATTATGAAAATTAAAATCAAAGAATACTCCATTACATACTGTACAAAAAAGAACAAGCTAAAAAAGAATATCTTGCATGAAATCGAAAAGAAAATTGAGTTAAAAGAGCAAGAATTTATTGAGTCCAATTATAATCAAAATAAAAAAAGAGAAAGAGATGAACTTATAAATGAGTTACAAAATATGGTTGAAGACCAAAAGAAAGGGGCACAAATTAGAAGTAGAGCTAAATGGATAGAAGATGGGGAAAAATGTACCAAATATTTTTTTAACCTGGAGCGCAAACATAATGTAAGCAATACAATTAGACAGCTAAAAAAGGATGATGGTAACTTAACATCAACAAATGCTGAAATTTTAGATGAACAATACAATTTTTATAGGAAGCTCTATACAAAAGATAACATTCGAGAAGAATGTACTAAAACTTATCTTAACAATATAACAAATCATAAAAGTTTAAAAGAAGATGAAAAACTATCTTTGGAAGGCAAACTAAAAGATTGGGAATGTAGAAATGTCATCTTAAATATGAAAATAAATAAATCACCAGGGTCTGACGGATTACCTGTAGAATTCTATATCACATTTTGGGACGATATTAAGTCAATCTTAATGAATTCACTAAATGCTGCATACCACAAAGGGGAACTATCGCCTTCGCAAAAAACGGGGAATTTTAACACTACTTTATAAAAAGGGAGATAAAAGTGAGCTAAGCAACTGGAGACCGATCAGCCTACTTAACACGGACTATAAAATTCTTGCACATGTATTGGCTAACAGATTAAAAAAAGTAATAAACAATCTAATAAGTAATGACCAAACAGGTTACATAAAAGGTAGAAACATAGGGTTCAACATTAGACTTATACAAGATGTTATTGATTACTGTGAAAATAATGAACATGATGGTGCGATACTATTCCTAGACTTTCAAAAGGCCTTTGATACCGTAAATCATGACTTTCTGAAAAATGTTCTCATAAAGTATAATTTTGGCAACTCTTTCATTAAATGGGTAGATATCTTGTATCAAAATGCTGAGGCCTGTGTCACAAACAATGGATGGACATCAAAACCACTAAAAATTAATAAAGGCATTCGTCAGGGCTGTCCCTTAAGTGCTCTCCTATTTCTTTTAGTAGTAGAGGTCTTAGCATGTAATATACGAGAAGATGTAG
This sequence comes from Rugalucina vietnamica, assembly GCA_964017185.1. Taxonomy (NCBI): domain Eukaryota; kingdom Metazoa; phylum Mollusca; class Bivalvia; order Lucinida; family Lucinidae; genus Rugalucina; species Rugalucina vietnamica. Next base: position 47,338,289 of record OZ024877.1, read on the forward strand.
GTGATGGCATACAGATCAATATCAATGGAGTTATCAAAACAATAAGCATATCACAGTTGGCTGATGATACAACACTTTTCTTAAAAAATGAACAGGCTGTAAAAAATTGTCTAAACAAAGTAGAGCTTTTCGGTAATGCTTCCGGCCTTAAATTGAACAAACACAAGACAGAAGGATTATGGCTAGGCCAGCATACAAATAGAAATGATGCTTTTGCTGGAGTAAATTGGAATAAAACCTGTATAATGGCACTTGGAGTTTTCTTCGCTTATAGTTCTAAAGAAGCTGAAGAAAAAAACTGGACAGCTAAAGTAAGAAGTATCAAAACTATCCTAAATATTTGGAATCAAAGAGATTTGTCATTACAAGGTAGAATACTAGTGATAAAGTCTATGGCATTGTCAAAATTTGTATACTTAGTCTCTGCCATAGGTATCCCAGATAAGATATTAAAAGAAATTAACAAAGAGCTTTTTAGCTTCTTGTGGAAATACAAAAGAGATAAAATAGCAAGAAATGTGCTGATAAACTCAATTGATAATGGTGGTCTAAACATGATTGATTTAAAATCATATTGTTCTGCAATGAAAGCTGTATGGGCACAAAGACTATATAATGCTACAAATGAAACATGGGCAATTATACCACAAAAATATTTCGAAACCTGTGATATAAGTTTAATTCTGTGTATGAATGCTGATAAGGGCAAGCATATACCAATAAATCTACCGCAATTTTATAAAGAAGTAATTACAAGCTGGCATGAATGTGGTGGAGGCAAAAAAGCGCCACAAAGTGCAGCTGACATAAGAAAAGAAATTATATGGGGGAATAAATATATTCAATGCAAGGGGAAAACTTTATTTTTTAGACACTGGAAAAACAGTAATATAAATTTCATAGATGATTTATTAGATGAGAATGGCAATTTTAAAACAGGCAAAGACATTTTGGAAAAACTTAAATCGACTGCTAACTGGATAGCAGAATATCAAAAAATAATAAAGGCCATCCCAGGACACTGGAAAGAAAAACTAAAATCAGGGCCAAAACATACCAAAGTTAAAAAGGTAATAATCCCATTCTTAACAGACACAAAACAAATCTTCGATCTGCCCTATAAAGCAAAAGGATACTATAGCTTACTCATTAAAAAGGTACAAAAAAGGACCTATATTGAAAAACATTGGAATAGCATATTTCCGGATAAAGCTGAATGGTCACACATATACCTACAAAGAATTAAAAATCAAACTAACAAAAAGCTAGCTGATTTCCACTACAAGCTTATACATAAGATACTACCTAATCAAGAAAATTTATTCCAGTGGAAAATCAGCCCAAGCAAAAAGTGTAGATTTGGCTGTAATGTAACAGAAAATTATAACCATCAGTTTGTAGAATGCGGTCACCTTCAAGGCTTAATTCAGTTGATAGAGAAAATTTTTGCCTCCTTAAAATATAGCATAAAACTGACATATAAGACACTTATATTTGGATACAAAATTAAATATCCAGCATACAAATTAGTAAACCAACTCATATCCCACCTATTCCACGCAATATAAATTTACTGGCTGAAAATGGATAACACCATAAACATAAAAAGATTGGTTTACAACCACCTACACAAGCTTCAATCTATACATGAATACACAAAAGAGAAACATATGTGTAAATTTACTGATGAATTCCTACATGAGTGGAGATCTCAAGAATATCAATAACCCGCAACAAAGGTCTTGAGAGCATCCTTCTATTTCGATTTTCGAGAAGAAGCACTAATAAGTCCTGTGGGTTAACGAGTATAGCGGGCCCCCTACATTCTCATCCTTCTAAAAGAAGGGAGTAACTAAAGAGAGGGCACCAGCCATCAAATAGACATGTAACAAAATATGTTATAAAACATTTTTAGAGCTTTACAAAATATCATATTCTTATATACAACTACACTATAAACAAAATAAAAATCTAAACTGAAAAGATTACTCCTTGAAACCATGTCATGATAATGCTGTGCAACTAGATGTGACTATAACACCCGGCATCAGCACTAATGACCAAATAAAAATGTGTAGAAAGATTACAATGTCGTCAACTTACTTGATACCTAGTCCTGATAATTGTAAATGCTGCGCAACTAGTCTCCACCCTCAGTTGTGCTTATAGCTCCTGGACATCAATACAAATGAGAAAAAGTATCTAAACTGTGAAGTGTACTAAAGTAATGGTATATAAACATACCAGGAAAAGATTACAAAGTCAATATACTTGAAACCTAGTCCCGATAATGCTGCGCAACTAGTCTCCACTATCAATTGTGCTTATAGCTCCTGGTGTAGTAATGTTACATAAACATACCAGGAAGAGATTACAAAGTCAATATACTTGAAACCTAGTCCTGATAATGCTGCGCAACTAGTCTCCATCCTCAGTTGTGTTTATAGCTCCTGGACATCAATACCAATGTCAAAATGTATCTAAACTGTGAAGTGTAGTAATGTTACATAAACATACCAGGAAGAGATTACAAAGTCAATATACCTGAAACCTAGTCCTGATAATGCCGCGCAACTAGTCTCCTTTCTCAGTTGTGTTTATAGCTCCTGGACATCAATACAAATGACAAAATAGATATCTAAACTGTTGTAGTAATGTTACATAAACATACCAGGAAGAGATTACAAAGTCAATATACTTGAAACCTAGTCCTGATAATGCTGCGCAACTAGTCTCCATCCTCAGTTGTGTTTATAGCTCCTGGACATCAATACCAATGACAAAATGTATCTAAACTGTGAAGTGTAGTAATGTTACATAAACATACCAGGAAGAGATTACAAAGTCAATATACTTGAAACCTAGTCCTGATAATGCCGCGCAACTAGTCTCCATTCTCAGTTGTGTTTATAGCTCCTGGACATCAATACCAATGACAAAATAGATATCTAAACTGTTGTAGTAATGTTACATAAACATACCAGGAAGAGATTACAAAGTCAATATACTTGAAACCCAGTCCTGATAATGCTGCGCAACTAGTCTTCATCCTCAGTTGTGTTTATAGCTCCTGGACTTCAATACCAATGACAAAATAGATATCTAAACTGAAGTTTAATAATGTTGCACTACCACACCAGAAAAGATTCCCCCTGCCCCCCTTCAATGATCTTAAATGTGAAGTGTAAATGTTACATCAACACACCAGAAAAGATTGCAATGTCAATAATGCTTGTAAACTGGATAATACTGCGCCACTAATCTCTACTCTCAACTGTTTTATAGCTCCTCGACATCAATATCAGCCGCAAAATAGTACCTGTACATACTGAAAAACTGCCACAATCTAGATGGTTTAAAAAAAACAAAAAAAAAAAAAAAACAAAAAAAAAAAACAAGTATTTCTTAAATCAAACATGAACTTACTAAAGGCAACATGTGCTTATTTTATTCATTGACAAGTGTTTAAACTCATATGGGTTTATTTCAAGTCTGTAACTGCTTCTGAGTCACATAATTAGGTCAAAAGTCATATGAGTGCAAAAATATCAAAACCTGTTATGATAACTAATATTCTTCTAGCTACCCATACCCCCTTCCCCCAGGGGGGAATTTTCTACACTATGATTTTCTAATTTAAGTACATTGAAAAAGCTATCAGACCCTGTTTTCTGCCAGTGCAAGCGATTGCATTTTATGATATGTTCTATTAAAGTACCCTAAATATTCTCTTTTTTTTGCGTTTTTATAATGAGGATACACATAGAAAATTGAATATATCTAGATTATTTGTAATCCTAGACCATTGAACTAAATGGTCTCATCTTAAAGCTTAGACATAGCCCTTTCTTGTTATGATAAGTAATGGAAAATATCTAATTTGCATATTCATGAATTTTCATTAAAACTTTAAAATGAATAAAAAGAAACAATTAATAATCAATTATCCCATAAAAACTAATGTCATGCCTAAACTATCATTTTGGCTTATTGTTATTGTACCAATGATACTGTTTGACAAATTTGTTGATGACTCATGGGCCTAAATAATAATTATCTCATTTGCATTTTCATGAATATCAATGAAAATGACGACAATCAAGATATACAAAGGGAAAATCGACTGCCATTTGAAGGGTTTAGGGTGGAATATCTATAGGATGTACATTGCACCCTTAGAACAAATGCCCATGGGTGCCAGTTTGGTCAGAGGATCTCTTTATTGCCCATATGTGTCACGTAAAATCATAGAGTGTTCACCCCCACCTCTAATAAGTAGAGGAAGTAGTGTGGTACACCTATATTACCACATGTTTCTTGGCTACTGATAGACCTTAAGAGAGCAGAAATATGTATCAAATGTTTGGTTTGACAATGCTTGATAACCATGTAATAAGATTTAAATATCAAACTGACTTCCTAGTGTTCAAATATTAATGAGAACTTTATATATTAGAAAAAAATCACAGAAAAATGGAGTATACCAGCACAATTGCTTAATACTTTCGTCAACCAAAAGCCCTAGAGAGCTTAAATTGGTACCAAATGATTGCTATGGCAATGTTCTATAACTCTGTAATAAGATTTATAAACAAACTGGCTATCTTAATGCTCAATATTAAAAAGAACTTCAGATATTAGAAAAATAACAGATAAATGAAGAAGGTATACCAACAAAATTGCTCATATCTCAGCAACCAAAAACTATCACTGGATGAAAAGTCCGATTTACGAATGCCTCAAACACAATTCAAACATTTGGAACCGCCAAAGTTTATTAGGGTTTCCATACATTTACAATTGATTCGCGAGAATTTGCCTTGCATTTGCACATACGAAAACATAATGGTTTGACCTATTGCGGTCGTATCGCAAAGATCATAACTACCGCATTTTGCGTAAAATGCAAGAGACTTGGAAATCATATAAAAATTTCATCATTCACAAGGTTTTATCACATATAACAAAATTAACAAAATTTCAAAAAATCACTACCTTTTAAACCTGCACATTTACGTATTAGTTTGCAGGCATTGAGTGTACACTGCGCATGCTAGCTCAACTTGGCATCGTAAAAGCTTGTAAAATGTTATCTTTGTGTATATCAAAAAATGTTTCGGAAATACTGTTGTGCTGTAATATTTCAGGTACTTCACATTGTTTTCGCAAAGATGTATTCTTTTATCGCATTTGGATGCATTGAAGTTGTGCTGCAAATGCATGCGTTTCTAAATAAAAAAGAGTATAGGAAAGAACGTTAAACGTGGACAAGACATATGTTTTGACGTGTTGTTTAGAACTAACCAAATGTAACTCTTTTCATTGATTTGAAAGGTACTCAAATGTTGAAAAACACGAATAATACGGCACATTTTACATATATCCAATTGTTAATAAACAGTAACATTTGCGCGAGATTTTGTGATCGTAAATCGCAATAAATGCGTCAATTTGACATAGAGTGCACTTCGGCAAAGGTTTATAAAATTCAATCTACGCAATGGATTTTCATTGAAAAAAACGTACATAATTGCATATATTTGTATAAGCAGGTAAACACCAGTAAATGAGTAAGTTTGAATGCTTGCAATTGGTTGTAGGTTTTGTTGTAATTTGGCCATGGATGTCTTTGGTTTGGTTGTAGTTTTACGTCCCGGTCAACAATTTTTCAGTCATGCCGGGACGGAGCCACAGCTTCCTGGGTAGTTAACCAGTACTTTGGGGAGCTTAAAGTGTCTTGCTGAGGGAAACACGAAATGAAGCTCGTGGATTCGAACCGAAGACCTCTAGATCCGAAGTTCGACGTTGTACCACTGAGCCACCGCGCTCCTCGTATAAACGTCTTTGGAAGTCTTTGTCTGAAAAGGAAAATAGAACCTCACACGACGACGACTGTGCTTATATCGCAAAATCATTATTTTTGAATATTATAGCAATTTAAACTGATATTCTTATAATTTTGTTAGTTTCCTTATTTTGTTATAAATATATCAACATAAATCACTTTGAACTTGATAATAATAATAATAATAATAATAATAATAATAATAATAATAATAATTATTATAAAATAAAATGATGCTAATAAGAACAATAAACAATGATAAGAGTGCTAATAAGTTTTTCCAGAAAAAATACGAAGTTCAACGGTGTTCAGTCTTTTTTTTTTTTTTTTTTTTTTTTTTTTTTTTTTTTTTTTTTTTTTTTTTTTTTAAATCGCATCACCTTGATATAAGATCATGTCATCGAAACGTCAAAAATTCAAATTTAATAATATTCTAACAAGTCGTTAATATCGTTTCTCCCATTGAACCAAATGGGAACGCCAGTGTGCGAAAACAAACGATAATTTACCCTACAGCGTTAGCGCGCTTATGTGACGTCGAACATTTACGTCCGAAGAGAATGAGTCCACTTGAAAACGCTGCAAAAATGTGAGTATTACTGTACTATTGGTCGTGTAAGAATCTAAGTAAGTTTTCTTATTCAACTGTTTATTATCGCGACTAACGCGTGATGTTGTCGGGCAAATGCGATAATTCACTCCGGCTCCACCGTCGTGAATTAATACATCGAAATCTGCCCTCTAACATCGCGTGTCAATCGCAATAATTCACAGTAGATAAAATCATTTCTTAAATATTAATCATAATAGATATAGACAATTAAAATAGTTCTTTTTTGCGAATTATTTGTCATAGATTTTCTCTTTTTACGAGCGTTATAAGTACAAGTGATAGCCGCAAAAGATCCAATCGTGTTTGTACGTCTAAAAATCGCAAAGTCCATCATCGTGAATACAGAAATGTTAAATGGTATGATCCGCTGTGTTAGACGTTTTAAGATCAACTGCGAACAGTTTGATTCTGGGATATAAGCGAATCGTAGTATGTTCAATCCGATGTGGGCGGTGCTTGATCATGGTTTTCATTCGTTCCGGTCTGGTATTTGATTAGTTCTCCTATTAGCATGATTAATGTAATTGAATTATGCAAGTTAATGTGGCTTTATGCAACGCAAAATGTTGCGTAATTAAAGATAAACTTATCAACTGCATATTTGGTCGCAGCATGTAAAAGTATCCCTTCATCTGTGAAAAGAAGCCGCCGTGGCCTAGTGGCCCGGGCACTGGACTTGTAAACCAAGGGTCCTGAGGTCGATCCTAGACTTCTCCAATGTTCTGAATGACACTCTAAATCGAGGCCCCGGTTCCATGTGACATTAGCTGTTGATTGGGACATGAAACACGAAGTCACTCAATCAATCCTTTACAAAAAAAAATGTAATTTTCTTTCAGGCTTATTTCAACTGAAACTTACATTATCCCGCAAAAACACAAACAAACAAAAAATCAATAGATCTATTGGAAAAAAAAATGGGAAGACAAAATTAAATAAGATAATTTTTATGCCTCGTTCCACGAACATTCCGTGTACGTGACGTCCTTAGTTTTTTCACCAAAGGTTATACGACAAATTCCATGTTCAAATTGTGAAACTCACGTGCCGTTTGACAATAGCGTTTTTATTTTGCCTTTTCAGTGCCAGTATCATTTTCTAGTGTCAGGAAACAAAGTCCGTGTTGGCTATCATTTGTGCAAACGTGAAACGGTGTTCGAGCTGCACCTAATTTCTGAAATAATGCGTTACTATTTTCATGTCATTAAATACTTATCTAAACTCGTCGAATCGTATGCAGTATATTATTTTTGCTATTTATGACTTTGTGAAAAAAAAAACAACAACAAACATTTGGCAACATTTGGTACACTTCGCGACTTCACGATTTCCAAAGTGTTGTCAGCGACTGAAACCCTGAGTGTGACATTGTCTCTATACATAGGCTACAGCATCTACTCTATACCCTCCAAAAATACCGGAACTGATGGATTACCCCTAAATATATTAGGAATTTTGAGCACATCCAAACCATGTGAAATTGCTAAAATCACTTAAATAGTGGACGACGACGACGGACGGACGCCGGAGTATGGCCATCCTTTAAGCTCACCTTGTGAGCTTTCGGCTCGGGTGAGCTAAAATATCCGCAAAAATCTCCTCTCCCATTTTGTTTTCTGAAAACCACAATAAATACCAAAATTTAAAATTTTGACCCTAAAGGAATAGGCACAGCCTATGTATAAAAAATGTTAGGTTTACCCCCCCCCCCCCCCACACACACACACACACACTGGGAACTGATAGCGTTTGCAATTAATTATTCATGAATGCATGCCACCACACATGATAGGATGTATTGAAATTCGAAACATTTACATTAAACAGTGCCATATATTTAGGGGATAACTGTATTTATTTATTTATTTATTTTTCATTTGGGGCGGTATATTGTTGGATATACGGTCGGAAATTTTGTTTTACGGCGACTCACAGCTGTTCATAGCTCCATGAACATCTGAAGAATCAAATAAATTTATTAAATATACTATCGCCAACTACGTTTACATCAGACGCCGCGTTATTTTCTCTAGTGCATTAGAATTTCCGAAATTTGCTTATGTCCGAACTGTAAAATTTACCTGTGAGGTAGCCGCAGTTGGTTTGAAACGGCGTAAATATAATGCAGTTCTCATTAGAACAGCTACTTCACGTGATGCGCGGTCCTTTTTGCTTATGGTTATTGTCGGGACATAAATGTTCTGAAACTGCTTTGTTATACTTGATAGATGTTCGGCCCAGCTTGCATGAATACGAAGTTTATGGCTTATTAATTGCATCTGGTACATTTGTTGCTATGGGAAGCGCGGTAGCGCAGTGGCAGTGCGTCGGATTTCAGCGCCAGAGGTCGTGGGTTCGATCCTCACCGGCGGCACTGTATTGTGTCCTTGAGCAAGGCACATTTACTTCCCATAGTACTGGTTAAACCCAGGAAGCAGTGGCTCCGTCCCGACATGACTGAAAAATTGTTGACTGGGACGTAAAGCCTCAACACAAACAAACAAACATTAGTTGCTTGCTAACTTGTAAAAGGATGTCCCGATTTGGGTTAGCCTCGGTGAATAAAGTATACATATTGTAATTTTGCTTTGTTTACACACAGCGTTTCACGATGTATTTATGGAACTATAAACTGCATTTCAACAAGTTCATTAAGGTTTGGCATCGGATGTTTAGATTAAATAATAAAGTACGATTGCATTTTTTTTCAATAAATAGGTATGTAAACTTCGAAATGTTCACTTCATCCAATGAGGCTATTCCTAGGTCTTGCGATTCTGGATTTTAGAGGTATTTAGGTTTACCATACACAGGCTTGGCGGCCATCTTGGTCATGTTATCTTGACATTTTTAATAAATTGTTGTTTTCTCTTGGATAATTTGAATGGACAGACGCCGGGTCATGGGTATATACTGTAAGAGCTCACTTTGTGAGCCTTATGGAGCAAGTAAGCTAAAGATGACGTCATCGCCTGTTTAGTCTTTTGTTTTTAAATTGGTACTCTTACGGAAATCCGGCACTGCATTTTCGTTGTAGCTCTTAGGTCTCCCTCCCTGGGTTTTACAGTGCATGGATTCTAGGTTTCCCCATGAACACAAATCTCTGAGAGACAAAGGGGCAAACTGTGATAAACAAGATGGTGACCGTGCAGCTTGTCGTCTACCCCCACTCCCCGGGGGCTTGTCTCAGTGTCAAGCAATTGCAATCTTTGAAAGGCCTGAACTGTACTCGGATATATTTGGGCGAGTCTTTGAATACGAGACTGACAAAACGATTAAAAATTACAAGGCAGTTGAAGTGCAAAGGGTACTGGGATTATCAGCAAATCAAGTCAGTGACAACAAGGCTTGGTTTCAGACGTTTGACATAAAGTTCATTAGGTCTAGACAGAATGTCTATTTGACGGACCACAAAGTCGACCACTTGCGCCGAGCATTACAGACATTCTGTAATGTGGATCCAGTTTCCGTTTCTGGAAGTTGTCACAAATATAAACATGTTGAAATCTTCGGTGAAAAATATGGCAGCAGCGACAGTCGGTTGTCCCGTTCTTCTGTTGTCATGGCGTCTTGGTGTGGCACTGACGGCGAAATAGACTTGAACGGGAACGATGAGCGTTGTGGTATTGTGCGCTTCTACATGACAGTTTTTCTACCTATTGATGGTTCGACGGCACGTTTGACGTTGGCATACATTCATTGGTTCCAGAAAGTGTATTGTCAGAAAAGTATATCATCTGTTGCTAGTGTATGGTGTCATAAACTTTTTGAACCAGAAGGACCAGCCTGTTTCATGCCCGTTCAACGGATCGCGAGCAAGTGCATCTGTGCAAAGGTTATCATAAAAAATGAAGAACTGTTGGCTGTCGTACCCTTTTTACGACATTATACTGGTGAGACTGAGCAAAGACTCAAAATTGAACCGCCTCATGGGAAAACCAACAATTTGCATATGCAAAAACAAAGGCGCAGATCAGCTTTGCGGTAAAGCTGATGAGCGCCTTTGTTTTCGCTACACAGCTAGTACAATCCCTCTTCTTCCTAAATATGAAATTTCAAGCCTCTAACTCTCTTCTTTCGCTGCACAGCCCAGTTTGTGTCGGACCTGGTCGGAAACCAGATTGTTGGTTTTCTCACGAGACGTCTCAAATATCTATATCTTATATGAACCTGACCGCAATGTAAGACACAGACCGGCCTGTTCAAACACGGGCGGTGGCTAGACGCTTCATTTTTATAAGAATATAGATTTTAGAATGATCATATATTTTAGAGAGACGTGGACGGACATTTAAGACGAAAAAGGCATCGTCTACAAGTTGGACTTTCGATTTCATTGGGAATTAAAACGTTTGTACATGTATGCCGTTTTATTTGTTTGTTTGAGTTGAGGCTTTACGTCCCAGTCAACAATTTTTCAGTCATGTCGGGACGGAGCCACCGCTTCCTTGGTTTAACCAGTACTATGGGAGGTAAATGTGCCTTGCTCAAGGACACAACACGGTGCCGCCGGTGAGGATCGAACCCCGACCTCTGGCTCTGAAGTCCGACACTCTACCACTGCGCCACCGCGCTTCCCGTATGCCGTTTTATGCTTCTATCACCACACAAGACCAACCGATGTGTCATTCTTACAATTTTGGTACATATGCAATCACATGATAGAAAATGTGCATGTTTTTTTGTGATGTAAATGTCCCATCAACATCTCAATAATATCATTCGGAGGCGGGACCTCGGTCTCAAAACACAAAACTTCCGTCAAATAATATTTGGATTAAAGTCTGTATGTACATATTTTACAACATTGTTAGCTCACCTAAGCCGAAGGCTCACGAGGTGATCTTATAGTATACAAATGGTCCGGCGTCCGTCCGTCCGTCGTCCGTCGTCCACAATTTCAAACATCTTCTTCTCTGAAACCGCTTGGCCGATGAAAGCCAAATTTTATGTGGAGCATCCATGGGTAGGGGGAACGAAAGTTTGATCGCGAAGTCTGGGTCACATGACCAAGATGGCCGCCACGCCAATATATGGTAAAAACCACTCAAAAATCTTTTCTCCAGAACCGGCGGGCCGATTTCCACGAAACTTGGTATGTAGAATCGGGGACTCCAGCCCATTGTAGTTTGCGATAATGATGACCCTCTGATGACCTTGACCTATTTTACGGCAAGGTCAATTTTGGAAACATAGGCTTTTACACTGGAAAAAGTGAAAACCATGGATTTTTTGATAACTATTGCAGCCTGAGACCTGAAAAGTGGTAGATACAGAGAACTAATGGATTAGATGAAGGTATGTAATTAATTTAGGTCAAGGTCATCTCTTGACCTTGGCCGGTCTGTGGTCTATACACACTTTTCAAAGATCTTCTCCTCTGAAACCGCTTGGCCGATGAAAGCCAAATTTTATGTGGAGCATCCTTGGGTAGAGGAACGAAAGTTTGTTCGCGGGATCTTGGTCACATGACCAAGATGGCCGCCATGCCCATATATGGTAAAAACCACTCAAAAATCTTCTTCTCCAGAACCGGCGGGCCGATTTCCATGAAACTTGGTTTGAAGCATCCGGGACTCCAGTCCATCGTAGTTTGCGAAAATGATGACCTTGGGATGACCTTGACCTATTTTACGACAAGGTCAATTTTAAAAACATTGTTTTTTTACACTGGAAAAAGTGAAAACCATGGATTTTTGATAACTATTGCAGCCTGAGACCTGAAAAGTGGTAGATGCAGAGAACTAATGGATTAGATGAAGGTATGTAATTAATTTAGGTCAAGGTCATCTCTTGACTTTGGCCAGTCTGTGGTCTATACACACTTTTCAAAGATCTTCTCCACTGAAATCGTTTGGCCGATGAAAGCCAAATTTTATGTGGAGCATCCATGGGTAGGGGGAACGAAAGTTTGATCGCGAAGTCTGGGTCACATGACCAAGATGGCCGCCATGCCTATATATGGTAAAAACCACTCAAAAATCTTTTTCTTCAGAACCGATGGGCCGATTTCCATGAAACTTGGTATGTAGCATCGGGGACCCCAGCCCGTCATAGTTTGCGAAAATGATGACCTTGGGATGACCTTGACCTATTTTACATCAATGTCAATTTTGGAATTATAGGGAAAAAGTGAAAACAAGGGATTTTTTGAAAACTATTGCAGCCTGTGACCTGAAAAGTGGTAGATGCAGAGAACTAATGAAGTAGATGAAGGTATGTAATTAATTTAGGTCAAGGTCATCTCTTGACCTTGGCCCGTCTGTTGTCTATACACACTTTTCAAATATCTTCTTCTCTGAAACCGCTTGGCAAATGAAAGCCAAATTTTATGTGGAGCCTCCATGGGTAGGGGGAATGAAAGTTTGTTCGTGAAATCCGGGTCACATGACCAAGATGGCCGCCACGCCCATATATGGTAAAATCAACTCAAAAATCTTCTCTAGAACCAGTGGGCCGATTTCCATGAAACTTGGTATGTAGCATTGGGGACCCCAGCCCGTCATAGTTTGCAAAAATGATGACCCTGGGATGATCTTGGCCTGTTTTACGTCAAGGTCAATTTTGGAAACATAGGCTTTTACATAGGAAAAAGTGAAAACAAAGGATGTTTTGAAAACTATTGCAGCCTGAGACCTGAAAAGTGGTAGATGCAGAGAACTAATGAAGTAGATGAAGGTATGTAATTAATTTAGGTCAAGGTCATCACTTGACCTTGGCCTGTCTGTTGTCCATACACACTTTATAAAGATTTTCACTGAAACCGCCTAGCAAATGAAAGCCAAATTTTATGTGGAGCCTCCATGGGTAGGGAGAATGAAAGTTTGTTCGTGAAATACGGGTCGCATGACCAAGATGGCCGCTATGCCCATATATGGTAAAACCTCTCAGGTGAGCTACAGGACCCTTTGTCCTCTTGTTCTAAAATAGCAACGCTTTTAGGCATTGCTTTTGGGTTGGTATTTTAAGTTCAAATGTAACTGTTCCTTGCCTTTCATACTTTGTAAATGTCGAACATCAAATGGTCAGAAAAGACTGTTTTGAATTTTCATCCGAAGACGCCGTTTTATAAACTGCAGTGCCAGTCGAAAAAATCTTACAAAATGCCACACGCCACAAACCTGAAAAGGATCAATTTCGCACTGACTTTTTAATATACTCAACTACTAAAGAAAACTGGCACTTTCTGTTTTTGTCCTTCTGGAAAGGAACCAATATTAGATTTTAAAGCAAACGTTCATTGAGTAACAAGAGATCAAAGAGTTGTCTAGGAGAAACATAACTCTTAAATCTTTTAATATGACGTTGCGACGTCAAAACTAACGTTTGGGTTATTTTATGTCCGGCAGTGTCAGTCTCGGGAAACAAACTCCGTGTATGCTATCATTTGTGTAAACGTCATACATTAGAGAGCGTGTTCGTACTGTACATAATTTCGGAAAGCACGCATTTCTATATTCATTTTAAAGAAAATGTTTTACACATTTCCTATCATATGCGCCATAGAATAAGCACTGTTTAGCAATATTTTCTTTCTTTGAAACATTTGTCAATATTTTGAACACTTTGGAACTTTAAAGTTTCCGAAATGTTCTCGGCGACCAGAAGATGCTATGTGAATATTTTACATTTTATAATCAATTATATGCGCTACATAAGATAGGGTATTAAAATATTTCACAAATGACTCGTGCAAGCGTCACCACAAATTTTCCGAACTTAGGGTAAGTCCGAAATGCTACTTTTACGTGTGACGTCACAGTTGTTTACGTAAAAGGTAGCATACACGGAGTTTGTTTCTCGACAGTGAGTGTATGTCTTCAGCAAATTTTGAAAAAAAAAGAAACAACATTTTCACGTCTAGAATGCAAAAAACAATGCTGACAAAAGAGCATTTTCAAATTTTGCACTTTTTCGTTGCAACGTTTGATATCAGATGGCTGGCGTATTGTATTGTATTGTATTGTATTGTATTGTATTGTATTGTATTTTTGCATTTTATTGTTTTATATTAATCAACTGAATGAAAATTCAATCTAGCAATATAAAATGAAATGTTTTTATTTGTAATATTCTCTTAATCCCCCCTGGCTTGTCTGTTGGTCGTATTGTACCAATAAAACGGGTTTTCGGTTATCAGTCAAACTGGACCCCTGCGTTGTTCGATCAAATCTTGTGTTGTTGTTTTCTTTGGTGGGTACCATATTCATTTTAATTACCACACCTGCCCTTATAAGCACATACGAAAGTTTTGTGTTGCATTCTTTAGAAAATGGTACTGATAAACAAAAATGAATGAATCAATCAATCAATCAATCAAAAAGATTAGGCGGGCACTGCTTGAGTGACCATACTGCATATGAGTGTGTAACACTCATCGCATCAACTGACTCTCTTGGTTCATAGGTTGATACTTCTTCAGCGATGGCTCTAGATTCCATATGTTCAAATCCATGGCGTAGAAAGTTGACCTGGGCATTGCGCAATACGTATATTCGCGACGAAACCAAAGACCTAAACCAGCTGCGAAGTTAAGTTGTTATTAATGTGCACATTTTGTTTCCGCGTATACAGCCAGAAAACACAGGGTTCGCTGTATGATTTCAAACAACTGGCCGTCTTACCTTCCATATCACTTGTAAGACTGACGCGAGTTGCAAACATATATAATCTTCACTGAATTTTCTGCGATCTTTAAACATTATGCACTAGTCATTTGAAACCCTGGCCCCCAACCCCGGGGTAGAGTAGGGGAAATGAGCGGGGTTTTGACCAAAACAGCCCTGTCAGTGCGAAATAACTACCAAGAGTTTGCATTATTTGTCAAAGACGGCATTGAAATAAAAAGATAGCGGACAGCGGGAGAAATTAGCCGTGGTTTAACCAACCAGCTGTCCCCGCAGGTCGGGGGTTTTAGCAGGGATCCGCTGGACCAGAAGTCGAAGCCCCCGCTATTCCCCGGGGGTGGGAGGCCTGTGTTACAAATGACTTGTGCATTATGTCAGTGATTTGAACTGGGAAAATCTCGCAAACATTCAAACGGTTTTCATTATTTTGCTATGTCATATGAAACTTCTCTTCGGCATTTACGTTATGACAAGGTCAGATGCAAACTAGGCTGTACAGACAAAACTGATGGTCCATTAACTCTTATTGTAGCTACATTTGAATAAAAGCATTTAATATTTTACTTCTGTCAGCAGCAATTTTACCGAATATTTGCTATTGACATACTTCTGTCGATAGACACTGCGTAATTGATAAAAAATGTCAAACCAGACAACAAAATGAATCTCAGCCACTTATTTAGAATTCATGGATTTGCCGTATTTTGAAGAATACAGTTTTTTGCGAGTGTAAGAGAGGAATCCAAACATGTGAAAGCCCATATGTGTTTGTAAAAACATTATAATTGCTTTTTTTTCTGCATCCTGAATGAACTACAGGTTTGGTCCATTTGTAGTAGACTTGGTCGACTTTGATCGATTTGTGACGCCAAGAGTCACCGACTTGCTAATTTCAAATGACACTTACATGTACCTCGTAAACGGGACAAGTTTATCGCTCAAAAGACGCGGCAAATTTTAATATGGAATTTTGTGTAATAAAGAGGCCTCATCTATTTTTTATAAGCTTATTATCAGACCCTATGACCAAGCAGCGTTCGAGACAGACATAAATGAATTAGAATTTTAGTTTTCAACCTGGATTTGCCACCATGGGTGGCCCGAGTTTGTTTATTTACGCGTTCCCGGGTTTACTTTAACGCACAACATGATCTCACGTCGGATGCAAAATTTTGCAATATTTGATACACGTGTACGTTTTTCCTTCACCATACGCAGACAGATCACGGAACACTTATCTTAATCATAGATAAACTCTTGAAACGACGATTTCAGTTTCTCGGGCATTTCTAAAGCGTATTAGATACAAAATCAATATCGTTTTTTTGCATGACACCTCATATTATAGCCTGGGCTACTAATATAACAATGGAAAATAAATAATTTTTAATTTAAAAAAGTACCAAAAAAAAAACAAAAAAACATTACATCTAAACCCGTCTACGTCACATAGAAATTTATTACCAACAGACTCGGCGCTGCGTGAGCGCTATTTAGTCACGCTGGCTGAAACACATGGATTCCTGAGGATCAAACGACGGACCCATGTGGCTGATTAATTAAATTATCTTTATCAGTGTGTGCAGCCATTCTGTCTCGCCTTTTTCATGTTTGCAAAAATATCTGCAGCAAAATATATTTATACTTCTTATTGATGACCATACTTTATTCCAAGATGTAAAATAAAACGCATGTTTGATGAATAAATATAAATAATTTTTGCTTGCTTTTTGTCAGATAGCTATGTCGTTGGGAGCATCAAATGCAATATTTTCATGAGGAGCGATTTAATTAAGAAATGCCAGTTCCTTGGAAAAAGTGCTTATTAAAATGCTTACAATACGTAAAATAAACAGGCGGATAGTTTTTCGCCGAAACCACAGAGATTTGAAAGCCAATTTTCATAGTTCTGTTAGGCGTAATATATATAACTTACAAACCTAAATGTACATAACAACTTTCTTTGTCGCACGTACAAATTACAACACGCTGGCACATGAAGGTCAAGGACTCTTGGTCGCAAAAGTTATGTTGTTGTTGGTTGATTTTGTGTTTTACGTCCCACTCAACAGCTAAGGTCATATGGAGACGGGGCATCGGTATAAAGTCTCACCCGAAAGACTGGAGAAGCCCGGCATCGAACCCACGACCACTCATTTACAAGGCGAGTGGCTTATTCACTGCGCCACGGAGGCTTCTAAGATTAATGTTGTGCAGTCGTCGATTAGAGATCGAGTAGCGGCAAAAAGCGATTTGAAATACTTTATGAGACTTTGCAAATATAATCAATTGATAAGCTTTGTCAGCATTTGAGCAATTTGCAATTCTTAAATCATCATACACATTTGCAGCGTTTATCAAACTAAAGGAAAGGTGTTGACTTATGCGAAAGGTTTTGATGCTATTTGTAAATGAATGCAAACACATTCTTACCTTTGCAGGAAAATTATTCACTGGTGTACTATGAGTGCATATGCTGTTTTAAAATAGATTTGCAAAAGTCACAAACGCAAAGGACATGAACCGATTTGCAACAAAGCAAAACCTAACAAAAATTTGCAAAGATGAGGGTAACATTTTCAAACATTTGCAGGCATGCCAAGGGAATGCAAACTTTCTCTAACATTTACATGCTTTTCCACAGGCAATATTTTATTGTAAACCGCGGCAGAAATGGGTCTTTGTACATATTAGAAAATAAATGATCAAATAAACAGATTTCTGAGGAAAAAACATAGAGTCAAACCGATGTCAAATATGTGATATGTTTGAAAGGACGACTTAATATGATCAAATAAATGCAAATTAATCCCATACATTTACAAATGTTTCAATAATCTGAATAGAAAAGACAAAGATAAGCGGTATTTCCATTTATGCGCAGAATTTAACAAATTCGACACAAAGATAACTAGTGGTATTCGACTAACATTTGCATATATTAGTAAAAAATCTGAAATTGGCCTTTTCATGCAGTGTATAGAGAGCTGAAATTTATATCAAATGATTGATATGATAATGGTTTATAATAATATGATAAGACACAGAAGGAATGTGACTTTCTTGGGGTTCAAATCTTGATGAGAACTTTCAATATTAGAGAAAAATCACAGAACAATGGAGGGGGTATACCTATAGAAATGCTTATAGCTCAGCAACCAAAAGCCATAGAGATGAGAAATTGGTATCAAATAATTGCTACTGCAACATTTTAAAACCACAAAATAAGATATATAAATAATCAGACTTTTGTTTTGTTCGAATATTGATCTTTATGAATATAATATTAGAGAAAAATCACACCAAATGGAGGGGTTATACCTACAGAAACGTTTATATCTCTGCAACCAAAAGCCATAGAGAGCAGAAACTGGTATCAAATAATTGCTATGACAATATTCTATAACCATGTAATATGGTATAACCATGTAATATGGTATATAAACAAGCTGACTTCCTTGTTTCTCAATTTTTTAAGAAAACTTAAGATATATGAGAAAAATCACTGGCAAACGAAGGGGGTATACCAATAAAATTGCTAATATCTCCGTGACCAAAAGCTCTAGAGAGCTGTAATAGGAATCAAATGATTGCTATAATAATGTTCTATAATAAAGTAATATGACGCATAAATAATCTGACTTTCTTGTTGTTGGATTAATGATGAGAACTTTAAATATTAGACAATAATCTCATTAAAAAAAGAGGGGGTATACCAACGGAAACGTATATATCTCAGCAACTAAAAGCCATAGAGAGCAGAAATCGGTATCAAATGATTGCTATGACAAAATTCTATGAACATAAAATAAGGTATATAAACAAGCTGACTGTCTTGTGTCTCAAATATTTAAGAAAACTTAAGATATAGGAGAAAAATCAGTGGCAAACGAAGGGGGTATACCAATAAAATTGCTAATATCTCAGTGACCAAAAGCTCTAGAGAGCTGAAATAGGTATCAAATGATTCCTATAATAATGTTCTATAATATTGTGATAAGACGCATAAATAATCTGACTTTCTTGTTTTTCAAATAGCGATGAGAACTTTAAATATCAGATAATAATCTCAGAAAAATAGAGGGGGTATATCAACGAAATCGTATATATCTCAGCAACCAAATGTCATAGAGAGCTGAAATTGGTATCAAAAGATTGCTATGACAATATCCTGTAATCATGTGATGAGGTATATAAACAAGCTTACTATCTTGTTTCTCAAATGTTTAAGGAAACTTAAGATATAGGAGAAAAATCCTTGGTAAACGAAGGGGTTATACCAATAAATCTGCTAATATCTCAGTGACCAAAAGCTGAACTGAAATTGGTATCAAATAATTGCTAGGATAATATTCTATAACCATGTTTTGAGACACACAAACATTCTGACTTTCTTGCTTTTGAATATTGATAAAAAAAACTTTAAATACTAGTGAAAAACCACAGATAAGTAGATGGGGTATACCAACAAAATGTTTTATAACTTAGCAACCAAAAGTTCTAGAGAGGTGAAATTGATATCAAATAATTGCTATGATAATGTTCTATAAACATGCGATAAATGAATAGTTTGACTTTCTTGTTGTTTGAATATTGATGAAAAATTAATATATTTGATAAAAAATCACAGAAAAATAGAGGGGGTATACCCATGGAAACGTTAATATCTCATTAACCATAAGTCCTAGAGATCTGAAATTGGTATCAAATGATTGTTATGACATTTGTATAAACATGTAATAATATATATGACCAAGCTGACTATCCTTTTGCAAAAAATTAAGAAAACTTAATATATAATAGAAAAAACACAGACAAATACAGGGGAGTGTATCAATAAAATTGACAATATCTCAGCAACCAAAAGCTGCAGAGAGCTATAATTGGTATCAAATGATTGCTACAATCGAATTCTATACACAATTGATACAAAAAGTACCTAAAAGAACTTTATCCCCATCAGAATACCACTGACACTGATGTTTATACAGGCAATTGTAAAAGGGCATGAAAATAAGCATTTTTTGTACTAAAATGACCTTTGACCTAAATCTGCATTACTTTGTTGTAACAATTGTAACTGATTACACCATATAAATGCATTAGATGTAATTTGGGGCTTTTTAAAGAAACAAATGAAAATATTTCATAAGATGCTGCCATAATGTTGAAATATCTCAAATTTTGCACTTAGTTGACCTTTAACCTATTTTTGGGACTCTGGGGCATTTTCAGACTTGGCATCCACCCTAGCGTGCATTGTTACACATTAAGGTACACATTAGGCATGGATGCCAAAATGTACTCAAAAATGCCAACAGAAAAGTATTTGGGGGGGCTTGGGAGGCCAACTATATCATAAAGCGTTCATACTTCATACACTTTAGGTTCCATGACATTGGACCTCTAGGTCGGAGTCAGGGGGATGGGGCTAGAGGTCAAAATCTAGAACACCCTGATTTTTTTCTTTTTATTTCTTAATAGAAACAACTTTGGAAGATGGATGATCATTCATATTTTGTCTTTGCGACACTGACTTGTGTGTCATGACCATAAGGGTCGGTTAACCTACTTTCCATGGTTCAGTGATTTTGCCTTATATCTTGACTCTCAATTAATATATTTTCTTACTTCTTTCAGATTATGAATGAGTATGACCAGGCCTTTGACCCCAATATACTTATAGGTCACTGTGACCTAATTTCACGGTTGAGTGATTATGCCTTATATCTTGACACTCAATTAGTATATTTTCATATTTTTTTTAGATTATGAGTTAATATGACCAGACCTTTGACCTCAATATACTTACTTTCCATGGTTCAGTGATTTTGCCTTATATCTTGACACTCTATTGATATATTTTCTTACTTCTTTCAGATTATGAGTGAGTATGACCAGGCCTTTGACCCCCAATATACTTATAGGTCACTGTGACCTAATTTCACGGTTCAGTGATTTTTGCCTTATATCTTGACACTCAATTAGTATATTTTCATACTTTTTTTAGATTATGAGTCAATATGACCAGACCTTTGACCCCAATATACTTACAGGTCACTGTGACCTAATTTCATGGTTCAGTAATTTTGCCTTATATCTCAGCACTCAATTGGTTTATGAACAAAATTCTTTCACACTATGTTTGCGTATGACAAGACCTTTGACCCTAAAGAAGTCCTAGGTCATTATGACCTAATTTCATGGTTCAGTGATTTTGCCAAATATCTCGGCACTCAATTGGTATATAAACATACTGTTTTCACGATATGTTTGCGTATCACAAGACCTTTGACCCTGAAGTATTCCTAGGTCACTGTGACCTAATTTCATGGTTCATTGATTTTGCCCTAAATCTCGACACTCAGTTGGTATTTTTTCTTACTTCTTTCAGATTATGAATGAGTATGACCAGACCTTTAACCCAAACATGCTTATAGGTCACTATGACCTAATTTCATGATTCAGTGATTTTGCCTTATAACTCGACACTCAATAGGTTTATAAACAAAGTTCTTTCACGCTATGTTTAGGTATGACAAGACCTTTGACCCTAAAGTAGTCCTAGGCCATTATGACCTAATTTCATGCTTCAGTGATTTTCACTTATATCTCGTCACTCAATGAACATACTTCTTTCACAATATGTTTACATATGACAAGACCTATGACCCTGAAGTATTTCTGGGTCACTGTGAGCTAATTTCATGCTTCAGTGCCCTTTCCTAATATCTCGACACTCAGTTGGTATTTTTTCATACTTTCTGATTATGTATGAGTATGGCCAGACCTTTAAACCAAACATTCTTATAGGTCACTATGGGGTTATATACATGTACGAGGTATGGCAGGAAAGTTCGTAGACACCATTAGTATTTTCAACAGGAAAAGAAATTTAGTCAAAATGAATATATCTGGGTTTGCAAAAATATTTCATGAGCAAATAGACGAATTTTTATAAAAATCTGACCAACACGACATCTTCTACAGCCTTTTATGTGCACCTCCCTAACCGGGAGCGGGGCAAGGGTCAACGTCTCAGTGACGTTACTTGAAGTTTATTGCTGTCAGTGCTTTTTATACTTGTAACAAGTTTAACCGATGTTTCAGAGTTATTTCACATAGGATCTTTGGATATCGGTACAATTTTATTATGTGTATCCAGCTGTCAAATGCAGATCTGCGCCAACTGTCCTCAGGTTCTCTGATGACCGGTTGAACATATGAAACCATTTTCATTCGCTGAGAATGTAAGACGAGTGCCCTTCCGCCGCCGTTTATCATCTTAGATGATCTATCGAGCATCCAAAAATCAACTCTGCCACTTGTAAACTAGCGACAGACAAGCTGATAGCTTTTATGTTGTTGTTTATATCATTTCCATCGTGTTTGTTGGCCATTTCCATAACAAAAACACACAATTTTATGGCTATCGGCTATTCTCCGACGTCAAAATTACGCCATTTTTCAAACAATTTTTTCGGAATGCATCTGAAATTTTATTCACAGATATCAAACTGTACTGCCGCCAAGGCCCAAACATTCAGAAAACTTTGTTGATTGAACATTCTTTCAGGATCAAAATATTTTAACGTTACAGCACACTTCCGTGCCGTTTCACAAGCAAAAACAGAATGTGAAAATCGTCACATTTTAACACGTTTTGAAACCTGCCCCGCACGGCCCTACCCTCAAGCAGAAAAGTGGCCATACCAAGCATGTTATTACTTCAAATTGCACAAAATTTCTGAAATATACTCATACGATATTGCTGCTTGAAATTATGCGAAACGCTTCTCCAACAACGCGTTACTTTTTCTGATAGCTGAAGTGTCTACGAACTTTCCTGCCATACCTCGTATATACCATTCTAGTTAAACAAGTTTATTGGTATATATCTTGGGTTTCAGGTGAGCGTTAACAGGACCATTGGTCCTCTGGTTTGACATTTTGTTTGTATATACATGTATGTCGCTGGACAAAGTTTAATACTAAAACATGACTTCTGTCAAAAGGATGCAATCACTTAAACCAAGATTGTGACATGAAAATAAATATAGACCATTGTGACCTATTTTCATGATACAGTTACATGTATTTTGCTTATATCATCTTTATCAAAGAGTATTTTGAACAAGAAATTATGTCATTTTCCCAGATAGAATCTACAAGAGATCTGCCATCTTCAAGGATATTTATTGTAGGTATGGTGAGTATTTTATTAATCAAATCAAGCAGGGTTTTTTCCACATTATAGAAACTCCAACAATATAATATCTTCATTCTTCAATATTTCATGCTGTATATTAAATTACTTTTCTCGGGATTTTGAATATTGGCTTAATTCTATTATATCATTGAACCTATTCATGAATATAAGTGCATTTCTCTGTAATATTTTTTTTTCATCAAATCTTGTTAAAACAGTAACAATACTCGCACATTTTCTTCTGAGAAGGCTTAAAGAAAATAGTACTAGTTTTAAAAATCATCATTAAAGATATTCTATTGGAGTTTCT
Organism: Rugalucina vietnamica; assembly: GCA_964017185.1. Lineage (NCBI taxonomy): Eukaryota > Metazoa > Mollusca > Bivalvia > Lucinida > Lucinidae > Rugalucina > Rugalucina vietnamica. The sequence continues at coordinate 47,361,893 of OZ024877.1, forward strand.
ACCATATAATTTTCAGCTTCTTAAATCTTATTCGTTGAAATATATTGAGCCAAAGTGAAAATGTTACACATACATTGTAACTTCAAATTTTGTCGCACATATTTTTTTATTGCAGCCAATAAGTAAATGCTTTCTGATTTGCCTTTAAACAAGATGTGTATACCCCCGGCATTTATGCCGATGGGTATATTGTTTTCGCTTTTCCATTTGTGTGTTTGTTCCTTTGTTCATTCGTCCCTCAATGTCCGTGATCAAGTCCTAGATTGAGTATACAAGTCAGCATTGTATACTTTTCTAAAATAGATCTGTCATTTTACTACACTCCTTCCCCCATGGGTGTAGGCATTGCTTTTATTGCTTTTTGCAGATGTAAATTTATAAGATGTACTAGTAGAGGGTGCTCTCTTTGATCCAGGAATTCAGGTTCATTGTGTCAGGGGTGAGCATATCCAGGTCGGGGCTGTGGGCTTAGGGGGTGTGTGTGCCTCTCAAGGCATTTTTAGCTCACCTGAGCCGTTAGGCTCACAAGGTGAGCTTATAGGATGGCCATGATCGGGCGTCCGTCCGTCCGTCCGTCCGTCGTCCGTCGTCCGTCCACAATTTCAAAGATCTTCTTCTCTAAAACCGCTTGGCCAACCAAAGCCAAATTTTATATGAAGCATCTATAGGAAGGGGAACCAATGTGTATATAAGAAATCCAGGTCACATGACCAAGATGGCGGCCATGCCCATATATGGTAAAAACCCTTCAAAAATCTTCTTCTCCAGAACCGGTTGACTGATTTCAACGAAACTTGACATGAAGCATCAATGGCTCAAGCACTACAATGTGTATATAATTCATGACCCTGTGATGACCTTGACCTATTTTACGGCAAGGTCAACATAGGTCGCCAATGAATTTAAATGGGGTAAACTTTTAAAATGTCATTTAAAGTCATTTAAAGTGAAAGTCTTGCAGGAAATGGGCAGTAAGACTGAATATTAATGATTCTGAAAAAAATTGGACCTCAGGGGCTCATATGCCCCCACCCCAGGGCAATATACATGTATATTACCATAATATTCAAACACCATCTCCTCTGAAAAAGGTACAAGTAGGCAAAGATCAGGAAAAGGCGCAATCAGAAAAAGATTCCCACTCGAAAAACCGAGGTGGGAAAAAACCAAACTAACAATCAGGTACTTATACCATGAAACAATCGTAAGCCGAATGGGCAGCTATTTTCCCAACAGGTGGCCACTCAGTTACCTTAACTTAACTAAAAATATGAAAACATACATAAGGCGCCAACAGCACAAAAAAATTTTAAACACCAAGACATAAAACAAAAAGAACCACCACAGAAGTATCGAAGCATCAATAGGAAGGGATAATCAATGTGTATATAAATAATCCAGGTCACATGACCAAGATGGCCGCAATGCCCTTATATGGTATAAACCCTTCAAAAATCTTCTTCTCCAGAACCAGTGGATCAATTTCAAAGAAACTAGGCATGTAGCATCGATGGCTCAAGTACTACAATGTGTATATAAATCATGACCCTGTGATGACCTTGACCTTTTTTACGGCAAGGTCAACATAGGTCAAAAATGCATTTGAATAGGGAAAACTTTTAAAATGTCATTTAACGTGAAAGTCTTGCAGGAAATGGGCAGTAGGACAGAATATTAATGATTTTGAAAAAAAAAATTGGACCCCAGGGGCTCATCTGCCCCCACCCTGGGGCAATATACATGTATATTACCATAATATTCAAACATCTTCTCCTCTGAAACCGCTTGGCGAATCAAAGCCAAATGTTATGTGAAGCATCTATGGAACGGGGGAATTAATGTGTATATAAATTATCTAGTTCACATGACCAAGATGGCTGACATGCCCATATATGGTAAAAACCCTTCAAAAATCTTCTTCTCCGAATCTGGTGGACCGATTTCGAAGAAACTTGGCATGAGGCATCAATGGTTGAAGTACTAAAATGTGTATATAAATCATGACCCTGTGGTGACCTTGACCTATTTTACGACAAGGTCAACATAGGTCGCCAATGCATTGGAATGGGGAAAACTTTTAAAAAGTCATTTGAGGTAAAAATCTTGCAGGAAATGGGTAGTAGGACTAAATATCAATGGTTCTGAAAAAAAAAATGGACCTAAGGTCTCATATGCCCACACCCCAATATACATGTATATTACCATAATATTCAAACATCTTCTCCTCTGAAACCACTTGGCCAATTGAAGCCAAATTTTATGTGAGGCATCTATAGGATGGGGGAACCAATGTATATATTAATAATCTAGGTCACATGACCAAGATGGCCGCCATGTCCATATATGGTAAAAACCCTTCAAATATCTTCTTCTCTAAAACCAATAAATTGATTTCAATGAAACTTGGCGTGAAGCATCCATGGCTAAAGTACTACAATGTGTATATAAATCATGACCCTGTGATGACCTTGACCAAGTTTATGGCAAGGTCAACATGGGTTGCCCATGCATTTGAATGGGAAAAACTGTTAAAATGTCATTTGAAGGGAAAAGCCAGCAAGAAATTGGCAAATGGACAGAATATTGATTATTCTGAAAAAAAAAGAAAATGGCCCAAGGGTTTTATCTGCCCCTGCACTGGGGTTAAATACCATAATATTCAAACATGTTTATTGGTATATGCAGCAGACTCAGGTGAGCGTTTACAGGACCATTGGTCCTCTGGTTTCTAGTTAACACTAAAATGTTTATAGTTTGTATTGTCTTCTACATACATTATAAGTCATTTGATCTTAGTGGTTTCCGACAAGTTTTGACTCAATTCTGCCTGTATAGTCTCTGAAAAAGGCTAGAAGCTTGCAATTTCAGTTTTTAGAAGATGAAGATTTGTACTCTGTAAGAAAAACAAAGACACTGATCAACTTTACAATTACTGCACAGGTGATCTGTGTCCTAGTTTTCGCATGCACAAAAATTTGGTATTCCTTTGACATGGCTTATTTAATTTTATTATATGAAAAATTAATTATTTTAAGGAGCTGAATCACCTTGTTGTTTTCTTCTTTTTTGTATTGGACAATTTATGATGACCATTGCTTATGCTATTGATGCTTTTTCAAACTTTATTTTGTCCAATATAAAAATGTACCGAGTTTAATTGATATGGTTCTGTTATTACTACCCTCATCACCAAGTTTTATATAATCATTGGTGAAGGTATTTTAAAAGGCAATCCAAACCAGTGTAGCAGAGTAAATCTAGGAAACAGAAACTAATTTTTTCCTGTTTATTTCTAACAAATGTCACGAATGTAAGCATGCTTATTTCTCACAACAGAGCAACATTTTCTTCAAAATAAATAGATTGGCCAAATTCTTGTTTTCGTTTGCAAATCTGTATCTAAGTTGTTCCTGTCTTAATAGATAGAAGATATTTGCTCATCAATCACAAAATGTTCTTTTATGTTCACATTATAATGTTTCCTCTATAAGTTTATTATTTCAGACAGAGATGAGACATGTGACTCCAGTTTCAGCAACAATCTTATTACTTTGAGGTGGTAGTATTTATATACTAACTAGAAACAATATAATATGTATACATTGTCTTTGAACTGAACATTATGGAATAGTTAAGGAAGAATAAAAATCAAATTTAAACTTTGCAGTTTTTGGTTTATGCCTCTGATCAGTGACACTTTCCATGTATAATAACTTTGAACAATACAAGTGTAGTCCTTTTTCATTCTCATAAACAACTATTTGTGGCTGTTTGCTTCTACACTAAATATGATAAATATGTTTACATACAAGGAAAACATAAACAAGCAAAAATATAAATTGTATATAAATGAATTGTATTTTCTCTGGCATGATACTCTAGTTGGTACTAATGTTTTAATACTTACACGATCACATAACTTTCGGTAAATTTAATTTATAAACAAAAAATAAGTTGTATCATATAGCAATCATTTACTTGAGCAGCCAAAATGAGTTAAGGGGAGTGCAGTGGCCTAGTGACAGAGCATCTGACATCAATTTCAGAGAATTGATAGCACTAGTGTGCCAGTAGTGTTAATATACACAATAAAGATTTGTCTTTTATATATGTTATAAATAAATATAGGCTCTTTGAAATTTAAGGAATTTTCTTTACAGCTAAGAATTAATCTCTGTTTATTGCTGCAAGCTCCATTTGTCAGATATTTACCTTTATATACATGTACTTTCAATTTTAATCCTTTCATCAAATACAAAAATTATATCTTTTTTGAATGAATAAATTTTTACAGCCATATAAGAGCAGAACTTAACAAAACAAACTTTATTCTAATGTACTAGTCATTTGTATCCACAACCCCCATCCCCCTGGGAGGGCAGGAGATAGCCATGTAAATGAGCGAGGCTTTGGCCAAAGTTTTGCCAAGGCAGTGCTGGGGAAATACCCAGGGTTTGCTTTATACATGCTAAAAGGTGCATGAATGAAAAGATAGCAAGCTGCGGGGGAAAACAGCAGTGGTTTTACCAACGAGCAGGGGGGGTGTATGGCGTGGTTACAAATGACTAGTGCATAAGGTACTGTAATTGCAAAAAACATTAAACATTCATATTGTATTCTATGATTGTTTTGTTTAAGGCTATACAATGAAGAAAACAGACACAAACAGCTTGTTAGGAACCAAAGGGACCCATATATACAATGGGAACATACAGCAGTGTAAGAAATGTAACAAATTCTACAAAACTACAAAAACACTACAGAACCATAAGTGCAATTTTTGTTCTATGTGTGCAAAACTATTTAGTACTTATGAAGCACTTAGAAATCACAAGTGTACGAAAATAGGACAAACTCAGCTATCCCATACTACTGAAACAAAAGACATTCAAGACTTAAGTACCCTAACAAGGAGATTATCGTGCAAATATTGCCATAAACTATATAAGACCCCAAAGACATTACAAAGTCACCAATGTACTTACTGCTTTACTTGTGAAAAAGTATTCAGTACTATATCTATTTTCAAAAAACCACAAATGCAACCTAGACAAGAGAGTGAATGTAACTATAGTGAAGACAAATTGAATGCCATGAAAAACAATCTTTCTAAATCTAAAGATGAATCTGATAGTCAACCATTACCTGAACTATTGTGTTCTTCTTGCCATAAGACATACAGATCTAAAAAAACCTTGACAAATCATAAATGCTCATACTGTGATTCGTGTGGTACAATTTTCAGCACATACCAACGATTTATAACACACAATTGCACTCAAAGATTAAACAAAATCTTTTTAATTTCACACAAATACAAACTAAAAGACTCTTCCGCTAAAACATGTTATAATGGTATATCTAAGCATTTCATGAAGTCAGAGATGACACAGTTACAAGATATCTCTAGGCAAGATACAGTTCAGAATGTTACAAAAATAACTACTTCTACAGAAGTTGATTCAGTAAAACAAACAGGTATACTAGTTTCAGATGATGTAATCTGTGCTGCTCTGGCTATAATTAGAGAAAGAACAGGATCACCATATCATGGACATATTACACCTGCAGAAATGACCCTTTATCTACAAAACCCAACTGAAGCAAAACCTATTGTGCCTCCGGACAAATTATCCATTTATATTCACAATATTGGTAGACATTGGGTAACTTCAGTGCATGAACCACAGTCAAGACAAATTCTATGATTCTTTACACCGTATAGAACATTATTATCAGATTTTGCCACAGTTAAAATTGTTATATGGTGTTGATAATCTTAGTAGAGTTGACTTTCTACCAGTACACAACAAGGAACAGATCCTGCCTGTGGTGTATTTGCAATAGCGTTTGCATTTTCGTACTACTTGGGTCAAAACCCCTATGAGCTAAAATATAGTCAACATTCTATGAGGCAACATCTAAGCTTGTGCCTTGATTCAAATCAGGTGTTACTTTCCCAGTTGTTTAGCCACATGGAGTTGCTTCAAATAAACAAAACTTAATTGATCCTGAACAAAAATATGACCCTGAATTTGAATTACATAGAACAGCTAAAGCAACTATTAGGAAAAGAAGACAAAGATGTGAACAATATAAAAGAGAAAAAGAAAATGCAGCAAGGAGAGTTAGCAGATATCGTGAAACAAATCGAAAGCGAATGAGTGAAATACGTACTAACAAACATAAGAAAGTCAAAGAAAATACTGCAAGAAGGAACAAAGAGTATAGAGCAATAAAATAAAAGAAAATGGTACAAACACGTAGTGACCAACATCGTAAAGAAAAAGAAAATGCTGCAAGGAGGAACAAGGAGTACAGAGATATAAACCTAAAAAGAATGGTACAAATACGTAGTGACCAACAACGCAAAGAAAAAGAAAATGCTGCAAGGAGGAACAAGGAGTACAGAGATATAAACCTAAAAAGAATGGCACAAATACGTAGTGACCAACATCGCAAAGAAAAAGAAAATGCTGCAAGGAGGAACGAGGAGTACAGAGATATAAACCTAAAAAGAATGGTACAAATACGTAGTGACCAACATCACAAAGAAAAAGAAAATGCTGCAAGGAGGAACAAGGAGTACAGAGATATAAACCTAAAAAGAATTGTACAAATACGTAGTGACCAACATCGCAAAGAAAAAGAAAATGCTTCACGTAGGAACAAGAAATACAGGGCAGTAAAACAAATGCAAATGAGTCAAAAGCGAAGAAATATGTCTATCAAAGATAAAGAAAATTCTTGTAGAAAAACAAGAGACTATAGAGAGAAGAAACGTAAGCAAATGAAACAAAAACGTTCTGACAGTTATGTTAGGTATGGAGAAAACCTTAAAAGCAGAACCAAGCAAAAATGCCTGAAGAACAGACTTTATAAGAAGCTTAAGCGCATAAATCAAAAAAATAAATAAATGGAAAAAGCCAGTAGAGAACGCATGAAAAGTAAAAGAACTGTTGATCAGTTAGTTAATGAATTTCATAGAGCTGTAGAGGATGGTCCACAATACATGTGTACATGCTGTAATCAAATGTGGTATAGAGAAAGTGTACAGCTGGTGAATCCAAACTTGAAGGCCTCTTCACTTTTTTTTTTTTTTTTTTTTTTTTTTTTTTTTTTTTTTTTTTTGGTAAAATTAGTGCTGCTGGCAAGGAATAGGTATGTCACACATGCTGTAATTCTATCAGAATGAACAAACTTCCAAAATGTGCTATAGCCAATTTAATGAACTTTCCTGTTAAACCTGAGGAACTGAATCTCACACAGATGGAAGAAAGAATTGTTTCTCCACGTATACCATTCATGTGCCTACATCAGTTACCAAGAGGAGGCCAGCTTAGCCTAACGGGAAATGTTGTCAATGTTCCTTCAGATGTCAATCAAACGATGTTAAAACTTCCAAGGAGACCAAATGAAAGTGACTGTATACCAATTAAACTAAAAAGAAAATTATTATATAAACACCATGTAGATTTCAGAACAATACGTCCAAAGAAAGTACTAGAAGCTGTGAACTGGTTAGTTACAAATAGCAAATTATGTCAGCAGGAGGGTATAAGCCTTGATACAGAATTGCAGGAAGAAGACATGCCTAAAAAAGGTGTGCCTGAAGAAGATGATGCAGAAAAAAAAAACAAAGAAACAGAAAATGACAAAGAAGATGATTGGGAAGAAACCCAAGAAACTAACCTACCTCCTGGAGTATTAGATACTCTTCTACAGCCTCAAGACTTAACTGATGAAGCCAGGAGAATCTATTCATTTGCACCAGCTGAAGGAAACACACCTGTAAGTGTTTTCATGGACAAGAATTCAGAAGAGCTTTCCTTTCCTACACTATTTTGTGGAAATGCTCGACCAGATAACAGTCAGAGAACCGTAAATGTGACATATGGAGACATTTGTAAGTCAGAGTTGAGATGTTCAGACCGAAGAATGGCAGGACATATTCCAAATATCTTTTTTAAGTATAAGAAACTACAAACCAAGCATATTTTAGACAAAGCAAACATATGTATAAGAAAAACAAAAAGAAACCAAGATTTGACAGCAGCATATTTTAAAACCAGTGGAAATATTGAAAAATTGTGTAGACTCAATGAAGGTTTCAGGATTTTCAAAGATCTAAGCGGATCGCCACCTTATTGGGAACAAACCAAGAAAGATCTATTTGCCATGATCAGACGTCTTGGAATCCCAGCGAAATAGATAACGATGCGTACTGCGTATGTACGCACGATTTTTCACCCTGTACGCATAGAAATATCAGACCTGTGCGTACCATGTAAAAATCAGCGGTACGCAATTAGTTTACGATTTAATGCGTACACAGATAAAAATACCTTTAAAAAATTGTCACATAATGACAATTTGTCAACTAGTATTGTGAGGCTGCTCTGTCGACAATCGAAAAGAAGTTACAATATGAATGCAGCTTCTGATCGTTTCATATTACATACCATGCAATATATTATGTATCTTAAGTAGGTATACCATAAACGTGTATTCCGTTCAGTGTCTGTTAACCAAAGGTTTATTCATGAATTTATTAGTAGTGTGTTTCTTTGGTTTATTGAATAGGCATTTTGCATCGATTTTTTAATTCAAAACTTGATGTATTCCATGTAATACAGCCATGCCAGTTATGTTTTTTCCTCACTTTTGCTCTCTTATCATCTATACTGGATACAAAAGTATGGTTTAACAAGCCTTAATGACAGAATAACATGTAATTTTAGGATTATCAACCAGTTTACTTGAATTTTCATACTTGAATAAATGGTCTTATCCATACGTGTGCATATCTATAAGTTTGATTCTGAATGAGAGGTTAGAATATGAACCTTCAGAAAACGTGTACACAGTAATATTGTCGGTACGCACTGTACATTTATTCTGATGCGTACAGTACGCATTGCGAAAAATAATTATCTACATCACTGAATCCCCACATGGTTTATGCCATTCTCATCAGCTGAAACCAGATGGTACAAGTAGGCAAAGATCAGGAGAAGGCGCAATCAGAAAAAGATTCCCAATCCAAAAACCGAGTCGGGAAAAAAACCAAACCAACAATCAGGCACTTATACCATGAAAACATTACGCAAGCCGAATGAGCAGCCATTTTCCCAACAGGCGGTCACGCAGCCACCCCAACTCAACTAAAACACGAAAACACACATAAGGCGCCAACAGCACAAAAACATCTTAAACACCAAGACATTAAACAAAAAGAACCACCACAGAAGTATCGACTTGGAACGATCAGTAACACAAAGTCACCGGCGGGCCTTAATCGATCCCACATGGCCACAACCCCAACCCCAGCCCCAGTATCATCTACTTCAGATTTTACACAAGTGTGTACATGGTACTAGAATAACAGAGGAACAAGTTGCTGAACTAACATGGTTTCAAAAGTCAGAATTGATAAAGAGTGACCCTGTAACATGTGCAAGACACTTTGGCCATTAAGTGAAGAAGTTCCTGAACACAGTTCTCCAAGGACACTATGTAGACCCTGTTGGTCCAATTGAAGACTTTTTTTATAAAGTCGAGTTCCAAATGAGAGGGTCACCACACATACATATGTCGGCATGGGTAAAAAATACTCCAGTTCTGGATGGATCTATCAAGGGCAAAAAGGAGTTAATTTCATTTGTAGATAAGTATGTCACATGCAGCAAAGACCCAGATACCATAGATCTTGTTTCGCGCCAAGAACACTCTCACTCCCGGACATGTCAAAAGAATAATAAAAAAGAATGCCGATTCAATTTTCCAATTCCACCAATGCCAGAAACAAGCCTGTTGGAGCCACTAGGACCAGAAATAAGTGAAGAAGACAGAAATGAACACAAGACCAACTGGGAAAACATAAAGAAACCTCTGATAGAAATTAAGATGGGCAAGAAAATAGATTTTTCAGACTTTTTGGAAGATTTACATCTTACACTTGAAACATACATTATGGCTGTAAGATCTTCACTGTCCACTACCCGACTATTTTTGAAGAGGCAAGTAGATGAAATCAGGATCAACAACTATAATAAAATCCTCTTACGCTGTTGGCGAGCCAACATGGACATTCAACTTGTGTTGGATCCATATTCATGTGCTATGTACATTATAACATACATCTCAAAATCACAAAAAAGTATGAGCAATCTTTTGTATGAAGCTGCAAAAGAAGCTAAAGAAAGAAGGTAGTACAGATATCAGAAAACAACTTAAGTCCATCAGACACAAGTTCCTAAACCATGTTGAAGTTTCTGCACAAGAAGCTGTTTACTTCATCCTTCAGCTCCCACCCAAGAACTCCTCACGTGAGGTTGTCTTTGTAAACACATCTCCAGAAAGTGAAATAGTTATAATGTTGAAGAGTCAAAAGCTTATAGAACGTCTTCCAGATGAGTCTACAGATGTAGAAACCAAAGGCATCATACAACGATGTGCTGAGAGACCTAGGCAGCGTAAAGACCTTTGCCTGGCTGATAACTCTTCATGGTTCAAGGTTGTATACAGAAAGACTTCAACTTTCATTGAAGATGATGAAACTGAAAAGGTACAAGTAGGCAGAAAGAGATTCCCACTCCAAAAACCGAGGTGGGAAAAAAACAAAACTAACAATCAGGCACTTATACCAGGAAACATATCGTAAGCCGAATGAGCAGCTATTTTCCCAATAGGTGGCCACTCAGTTACCTTAACTTAATTAAAAATATGAAAACATACATAAGGCGCCAACAGCACAAAAAATTTTAAACACCAAGATATAAAACAAAAAGAACCACCACAGAAGTATCGCCTTGGAACGATCAGTAACACAAAGTTACTGGCGGGCTTAAACCGGTTTTACAGGATCCTAACCTCACCCTCAGCTTCTGCAGTGGTTCATAACATTTAGTAGGTTCTTCGGTCCTCGTGGTGAATCTCTAACTAGTAAATGAATTATCAAGAACAAACAAATAAATCATGATAAACATCCTGATGAATCAAAAACAAGGACTCACAGATTGAATAAGCTGCCTGACGATGGAGATACATGTACCTGGGCGCCGAATAACCTACTAACTCCGGAGCAAAAGAAAAACACCAGTTGGACAAAGTTTCTCAAATCATGTCAACAAAAATTAGAAAAGAGTACAGATGTAACAACGGTACCATTTTGAGAAAAAGAAACCAACCAGTTGTGATTCGTTATGTTAGATATTTTGATGCTGTTTCATCCATGGAGAGATGAAAAGACCATCATAGGGAATTCCGAAACATACCAGGACCAATTTTAAACTTTAGTTGGGTCTACAGAAATTCATCAAAGTACAAGCATAATTTGTATGAATTGGATCTAGCTGTTCAAGAACTTCAGAAGAGAAATGAAGATAGCATGGAAAATGAGTGGGATAGGATAGCTCCAGGTGCACAGCAAATAGAACGAGAAGATAAAGAAGAAGGTGTTCAAGAAAGTGACATATTTCCAGTCTTTGCCCCAACAGATGATGCTATTTCTTCACACAGTGAGCTACATCCATTGTTTGAAATTGATGACACTATTCCATCTGAGATAATTCCAAATTACCTATCAGATGAAGAGTATCTAGCTTTAGTCCAATCATTGAACACAGAACAACGTAGATTTTTTATTCATGTTCTCCATATTCTTAAGACCTCAAGTCAGCCTGTATATTACTTTTTGACTGGTTGAGCTGGGGCAGGCAAGACTGTAGAAGTGAAGGCCATTTTTCAAGCTATGACAAGATACTACAATAGATCTCCAGATAGTAATCCAGATTACCCGAAAATACTCCTGGGAGCTCGTACAGGTGTAGCAGCATATCTGATTAAAGGGAACACTCTCCATAGCCTCTTCAGAATACCAGCCAGCCAAGGCTATGAATATAAGCCTTTAACAAGTGACACTTTGAACACACTTCATTGCCAATTCAGAGATGTTAAACTTCTCATCATTGACGAGATATCTATGGTAGGCTACCGAATGCTATCCTTCATCAATCACAGACTCCAGCAGATCAACTGTACCACCAAGTTATTTGGAGGCTTATCTATAATAGCTGTTGGAGATATATTCCAGTTAAAACCAGTATTTGACGGATGGATCTTTGAAAATCTTACAGAAAACTATAGTCCATTAGCCATGAATCTGTGGACAGATCACTTTCAAGTCTATCATTTGATACAGATCATGCGTCAGAAAGATTCAGCAGACTTTGCAAAACTTTTAAACAGACTTCGACGAGGAAACCATAGCAAATCAGACATTGATACATTGAAGACCAGAATCATCCAATCAATTGTGATGCTTCCAAACTACCCACTTCATCTCCCTCATATATTTTTAACCAATTCAAGAGTTGATTACCACAACAACTTAATGTATGAACGTGCGCCAGCTTGTCACAGAATAAAAGTCAGAGCAGTTGATATAGTACTAGGAGATGCATCAAGTGAAGTAAAGAAAAAAGTTCTAGCTTCAATTCCATCTAAACTCAGCAAGACAATGGGATTACCAACAATCTACAAATCAGCAATTGGTCGCCGAAATGAGTTGTCATGCAATATAGATGTCAGTGATGGTCTTGTGAATGGAGCTGGGTGTGTAGTCAAAGCAGCTGGAAACATCACGTCTGATAAAAATCTCACATTTATTTGGGTAGAATTTGAAGATACGTCTATTGGTAAGAAATGTAGAGAGAATAACAGGGAATTATACACACCAGGTATCGACAAGAACTGGACAGCAATATTTAAGGTAAAAAGACAATTTCCAGTAGGTCGCTACAAATCTGTGTTAGTACTAAGAGAACAGTTTCCACTACGTTTTGCACCAGCTAAGACAGCCCATCGTACTCAGGGTGATACAATGAATAAAATAGTTGTGGATTTTTCAGGAAGATGTTTCCCCCACTCCCACTATGTCGCATTGAGCAGAGTCAAAACATTAGATGGGCTACACATTCGGGTACTGAATGAAAAGGAAATTCATACAAGTGAACTAGTAGAAAAAGAAATTTATAATCTCAATCAAGATATGCCTTTACAACCATTCACTTGCAATTACACAGAATCAAAACAACCATGTTTTAGACTACTGTATCAGAATGTGAGATCCCTACGGAAACATATAACAGACATGAGGCCTGATGAATGTGTTTCTTGTTCAGACATCCTGCTATTCACAGAGACCAAGCTGAAGCATTCAGATCAAACTGATAATTTTGCTTTGCAAAATTTTCATACATACCGGTTTGATCATCCTGTAGCTAGGAATGCTCAACAACCATATGGCATTGCTGTATACTCAAAAGACCAAATTCCAGAATCTTCCATTCACCACACTGTACACAAAACTCCTTCAGGAACAATAGAAATGGTTACATTGACACCTAAAACCAACTTGGCAACAAATGAAGAAGTAAAGGTGGTTGCATGCTATGTCTCACCAAAAATTAACTCGGCAGAATTGAAGAAGTTTCTAGAGAAAAACAAAGATTCTTTTCAAAGCCAGCCTCAAACTACAATTGTTTGTGGGGATTTTAATATTGATCTTCTGGCTATGCCAAAGCACCCAATCAAAAGTACTATTGGTTTACAACAACATATTCATGAACCAACAACGGATACCAATTCCCTCTTGGATCACATGTACATCAGCGAATCTAGTTTCCAGACAAGTGCAGGAGTGATTGAATCACATGTTTCAGATCACAAACCAATATATGCCATCTTAACTGATATCTCTGTCACAAATGGAACATTATAAATTCACTCGAGACAAAAATTCCTGATGTGAAATGTACACAAATATTATGAATGGGACATGTAGATATTTTCAATGCCAGTAGTATTCTTCTACAAATTTTGAATGCCAACAGTGTTCATGTACACATTTTTAATGCCAACATGTGAAAATTTTAATGCATAAAGTGTTCATGTACAAATTTTTAATGACAGCAGTGTTCATATACAAATTTGTAATGCAAAGAATGTTAATGTACAAAATTTTAATACTGTGTTCATGTACAAATTTTTAATGTAGTGTTAATGTACAAATTTTTAATGCCAACAGTGTTCATGTACAAATTTTAAATGCAAAGTATTCAAGTTTTTAATGTAGTGTTAATGTGCAAATTTTTAATGCCAACAGTGTTCATGTACAAATTTTTAATGACAGCAGTGTTCATATACAAATTTGTAATGCAAAGAATGTTAATGTACAAAATTTTAATACTGTGTTCATGTACAAATTTTTAATGCAGTGTTAATGTGCATTTTAATGCAAACAGTGTCCATGTACAATTTTTGAATAATAATAACAGTATTCTTGTACAAATTTTGAACAATTATATATAATAGTGTTCTTGTACAAATTTTGAATAATAACAGTGTTCATGTACAAAATTTGTGGAATAATAATATTGTTCATGTACACATTTTCAATAATAGCATTGTTCATGTACATTTTTTTTAAATTCAGTTTAACTTTCCTTTTAAGATTATTTCATCTCATATGAGACTGGCCAATTGGTAGATGGGGTGAAAACAGTCGAACCCCGAGAAAAACCACCTGGCACACCCGCAAACTGAACTTAGCCAGTCTCACGTGGCCATTGCGGGGCTCGAACTCACACCAGACACAGCGGTGAGATGATCACGTGATTAAGAAACAGTGCTCTTAACCGCTCGGCCACAGGGGTCGCCTGTACAAATTTTGAATGATAACAGTGTTAATGTATAAATTTTGAATAATAACAATGCTCTTGAACAAAGTAATACTGCTTCAAACCAGAATGAAAATATTGAAGGCACAGAAACAACCACAGATTCTGTGATTGGCAATGACGATGATTTCTTAACATTAATGACAGTCAGCTACTACATTAATGTTGGAATTTGAAATGCAGATGGTTTACATTACTTTGGTAATGAAAATGATAGTACAGATGTACTATGCATCAAATCTACTTTTTTAAATAGATATTTGCAAAAATGAGATTTTGTCATGATTTACTTGTACTGCGACTTTTTTTTTTTCACAAATTTTAGGTTTCCAAATTATTTGTAAGAGAATACATGTATTTGTCTTATGTATCTTTTTATTACATAACTTTTGAATACAC
The DNA here is from genome assembly GCA_964017185.1 of Rugalucina vietnamica. Classification (NCBI taxonomy): domain Eukaryota; kingdom Metazoa; phylum Mollusca; class Bivalvia; order Lucinida; family Lucinidae; genus Rugalucina; species Rugalucina vietnamica. The sequence continues at coordinate 47,377,033 of OZ024877.1, forward strand.
CTTTAAGCCATTAGCAAATTTCATATGAAATAAACACAAGTGTGAGATTAGTTTTATCATATGTTTAAAATAAGACTTATAAATAACTAGACATACGAGGGTGCATCAGAAAGTTCGAGAACTAATTCTATAGCAACAAAACTAGTTATCACAATTACCTTAAACTATCACTCCTTTTCAAAGTAACGTCCCGTGCATGCAATGCACTTACTCCACCTTTCTATCCATGCCGCATACACGTGCTGCAGGCCGTCACGTGACATCTCCCGAAGTTGCCTGTCCACGGCATACCTCAGCTCCTCCCTTGACTCAAATTTCGCACCCCGTAGGTTATTTTTTAAGTTTGGAAACAGCCAGAAGTCACAAATTGCCAAGTCTGGACTATAGGGTGGGTGAGGTAACAAGGCCACGTTGAGTTTCTCTACTGTGTCCTTGACAACCTGGCTCGAGTGGCATGGCGCGTTATCGTGGTGCAGGTAAAAACCTGTCGTAAGTAGACATGGCCGTTTTTTTCTTATTGCTGACATGAGCTCCGATCTTAGTAATGTTGCATAATAGTTCCCAGTGACTGTTGTTTTCGGAGGAACAAAGTGGTTTAGCAATACACCATATATATCACAAAATATAATGGTCATAACCTTCCCGGCTGACTTGGAAACTAGGGCTTTTGTGGGTGATGGTGATGAGAATGCTTCCACACGGAACTTTGACGCTTACTTTCGGGTTCATAAAAGTGTATCCAAGTCTCATCACATGTAATCACTCGATTTAGGAAGTTGTCGCCTTCCTCTTTATATTTTCTATGATATTCATGGCACATTTTTACCCTCACCCCCATCTGTGCTGGCGTCAACAAACGGGGGACCCATCTAGCCGAAACGCGGCGCATTCCCAATTTATTTGTCATAACGTCTTGCGCTGCTCCATATGAAATTGCAAACTTATCTGCTACATTTTCCACCGTGGTTCTTCTATCTTCCAGAATAAACTGATGTATAGCAGCGACTGTTTTTTCATCTGTTGCCGTCACTGGCCTGCCAATACGTGCGTCGTCTTCGGTCGTCTCTCTACCATCCTTAAATCTATTCATCCACTTCGAAATCGCACTTTTGGATAGACAAGAATCTCCATAAACTTTCTGCAAATCAACACGGGTGTCGGTAAAAGACTTACCGAGCTTCATGTAAAACTTAATAATGATACGTTGTTCGTGAACGTTATGCGACGCCATTTTCGAACGTGTGAACGGAACGTGACGTCATTTATGAAATATGACGTCATCACTGATGACGTCACAGACGTTTGCGTCTGTCATATATGTCAGAGACAGTTCATTCATTTTTCATGCGAGGTTTCATCACGACACGTTCAGTAGTTCGCGTGATATTTGATTAGTTCTCGAACTTTCTGATGCACCCTCGTATATTCAATGAAAAGTAATGTTGTTGCAATGTACATCATCAATGAAATTCAAATTCCCGCTAAAATGTAATACATGTGTGGTCATTAACATAATTTCGCATAAAATTATCTACTGGATAACAGTGAAGTCATATGATAAACTCTTATAAATAACAAGTGAATCAAATGAACATCTATTATATTAATTCTTTGTCATTAAAGCTAATCAAATGTTAATAACTTGTTACTTTATATTTAGAAAATTTACCCTTGCTTTAACTTCCACCATTAACAGCTAAGATCATGTCAGGACAATTAGTTACCCTATACTACATTTTAATGTGAGCAACCACTATAAGCTCATAACCAGTACTTAGTACATGTACTATTATTACTTTTAACATTTCTGACAGAATAAAGAAGATTCTAATTGTAAGCATAGTATTTCTACTAACTCTATGACTTGCATCATGACAAAACCAACTATGTGATTTTCAAATAAGTTTAACACAAATTGGCCTGTACAGTCAAAGAAGCTGGTGAGAGAATGGAAATTTCGGATTTCAAACTAGAGTTATTGTACTACATGTATCTGTATAGCGAAAAAACAAAGGCGCTGATCAGCTTAACAGTTACTCACCACCTTCGTTTTCTCTTAACACGATTCATATATATACATTATTATACACAGTTATTATACACAATATCAAAGTTAGAGTAGTATATATAACATAGCAATAAGATTCAGGACTAGGACCAGGAAAAGGTAAAAGTATGCAATGACCAGAAAATGGCGCAATCAAAAATAAATTCCCATGCCAAAAACCATTTGGGTAAAACTAAATTGATAATCAGGTACTTATACAAAAAAACTAATCATATAAAAGGTCAAGTGAGCAGCTATTTCCCAATAGGCATCCAGTCGGTTAGCAGAACTTATCTAAAAGTATAAAAACATACTCAATGTGCAAACAATATATAAAACAATAACCTCATTGTCACATTATTACTGACCGACCGACCATCTGATTACTAGTGTACCACTTAAAATGTCTGATTCTTCCTACGAAAATTTGTTTAGTCAAACCATCCATACTTATAGGTATTATGTCTCAGTTGCTTATTTCGGTGGTTATACAGCTGTACTTTATTGCACTTTACCAATATCATGACATCAATGTGATGGACATGTCCATAAATAGAGTCAACGACCCAGTATAACCATAGCAATTGACTGGTACACAAAGAAAACAAACACACAAGATATTAGTTACTTCTTGGATATTACAAAGGAACTAAGAATCGATGTAATTGAATTAAAAAATCCAACATACACCCCTAGCGTAAAAAAATACAATGCATCACAAAATATTTTTCCAATAGGGAGTGCAGTTACACAGTGGCAAAGCATACTCTGAATCCAGAGGTTCTGAGTTTCATCCCCACCGTTGGCACCATATTGTGTCCTTCATCATGAAGACACAATTTAACTCCAAACAATACTGGTTCAACCCTGAAAGGTTGCCTCTGCAATACTGGTTAAACCCAGAAAGTCTTGGCTCAGTCGCAACATCGATGAAAAATTGTTGACAGGGGTTAAGTCCCAAAGCAAACAAACAATTTTCCAACATCACACTTCAAGACCAAATGACTAGCTCTTTCCCAGTGATGTGTCATTCGGCAACTTTCAACCAAAAACAAAGACAAAGAACACAACAAAAACATATATCACGAATATCAACTGTATTTACACAGGTAATTGAATTGCTGGTTGCTTGATTGGGGCTTAACGTCCTACCAACAAGTAACGTCATATGGAGACAGGACCTCAGTTTATAGTCCCATCCGACAAACTGGAGAAGCGCGAAATCGAACTTGCCATCCCTGGTTTGCATGGCGAGTGACACAACCACTGCGCCACGGAGGCTTCTTTATTGAATTGTGATTAGTTTCGCATTTCAATATCTTATATAAGACCAGAGAGAACATACTATATTTATTTGTGGAAGAATGAAATGATGGAGAAAATAAATAAAAATTATAACCTTATGCAAGCAGTAATATTGTAGATGTGAATGAAATAATCTGCAGTTACTTTTTTCGTTAAGTATAGTATCAAAGTGAATGTAAGATACTGTTTACAATTATTGTTACGAAATTTAAAGTTGTTACCAAGAGTGCAACATTTTACAGGGTTGCCACGGTCAGGCGGAATCAAACTTCAATGACATTTCCGTGACAATTTCCTGACGGAATTTTGAATTTTTCTGATAATGATATCTTGGCACACAATTAGTACTACAAGGTTTGACATTCAGAACAATCACAGGCGATTAAAAACTTGTGTGTAAATTCAACCGAATTAACTAACATAGAAACAGTTGAATTGACAAATGGAAAAGCGAAACCTTCATATCTGTCGACATGATTGCCGGTGGTATAATCAAGGTTTCTGCTTTGGCAGCAATTGACATTAACTTATACGTATTATATAGAAAAAGATTGTTTGTTGTTGTTTTTTTTTTGTTCAGTTTATCAAACCTTGTCATGGTACAGCTCACAATTACTGTTCATAATCCTGTATTATGATGAACTCTATTTGTGAGCTGTTGTATGAGAAAACCTATCTCTGTATTTGAGACCACAAAAAGGTACACGTAGGCAAAGATCAGGAAAAGGCGCAATCAGAAAAAGATTCCCACTCCAAAATAGAGGTGGGAAAAAACCAAACTAACAATCAGGTACTTATACCATGAAACATATCGTAAGCCGAATGAGCAGCTATTTTCCCAATAGGTGGCCACTCAGTTACCTTAAATTAACTAAAAATATGAAAAAATACATAAGGCGCCAACAGCACAAAAAAATTATAAACACCAAGACATAAAACAAAAGGAACCACCACAGAAGTATCGTCTTGGAACGATCAGTAACACAAAGTTACTGGCGGGCTTAAACCGGTTTTACAGGTACCTAACCTCACCCTCAGCTTCTGCAGTGGTTCATAACATTTAGTTAGTTCTTCGGTCCTCGTGGTGAATCTCTAACTAGTCAATGAATCATCAAGAACAAAAAAATAAATCATGATAAACATCCTGATGAATCAAAAACCAGGACTCACAGATTAAGCTGCCCGACGATGGAGATACCTGGGCGCCGAATAACCTACTAACTCCGGAGCAAAAGAAAAACACCAGTTGGACCCCGGTTGGCCAAGCAACAGACAAGAAGCTCCGGCCCCAACCAACTAAAATGAATAGCTTTAAGTCGGGACCATCATAGAGTCTGACGCCCGACCCACCGGCGTGCAATTAAAGAAGGCAGCATAGTTATCAACCATGATTGGGTTAAAAACTAAGCATGCAGACTGTTGCATAACATTCAAGTTATAACCTATACGTCTGTAACGTGTTATGATTTTTCTGAACTGAAAAGAAAAATCATTTATTCCTTTAAGTTTCTTAAATTTGTAAACCAAGTCACCATAAAATTCAGGTTCCGAAAGGCCCTCACTTAAAAGCGTCTTTAAAGACAGGGTTTTCATGCCGGGGGGTCTGGTTTCCAGCTTTAAGATAAACAGGTAGCCAGTCTTAGAAGTGGGCGGAGCTTACACACATGTAGCTGGCTAACTTTAGGGGCCATAAAACTGACCATGTGTCTTAATTGGTTGCAATAAACAGCTACCTATAGCCAGGTGAGATAAGACCTGTCAATCATTTTATCAGTCACTGAGGCCTGAAACTGACAACCAATCAAATCACTTGTATAGATGTTAACACTTCAACAGTCAGAAAAAGAATGACACAGGTATACCTGTGTGGCCTTTTATACCCCAGCCCTGTCTTTAACCCAACATCATATTTGGAAATCAATTCATAGTGTCTACGATAAAATTTAGAAAAGGTTTTTCGAAGTTTATGATACCGATAGCCCTGTTGGAGAAGTTTTGCCGTTAAACATTTATTTCGAGCGTTGTAGTCTGTAACATGATTGCAGACTCTAGCAAACCTAATAAGTTGCGAAATGTATACACCATTAGAAGCACGACGAGGAACGTCACCATCCAAAAAAGAAAAAATTACTATATCAAAATCAAAGTCATCGCGCTTATCATAAATTTTGGAAGAAACAAATCCATTTGCAACAGAAAGATGTAGATCTAAAAAGGGGGCTTCGGTATCTGAGATATTAGCTTTGTTCAACTGAAGTTCAGGTGGATAAATTTGATTGACCATACCTTCAAAATAAGGGTTGTCAATGTTCAAAAGGTCATCGAGGTACCTAGATGTGGAATTAAAAGCCTCGATAATATCAGATTGATTATCATGGTTAAGAGAATCCATGAAATCTCTTTCGTAGCAGTATAAAAATAAATCAGCTACGAGAGGTGCACAATTTGTACCCATCGGAATTCCAACAATTTGTCTGTATAACTTGGTCCCAAATCTAATATAAATATTATCAAGGAGATAGGATAAGGCGTCGCACACATTATGACATGACCAAAGTGTATACCGACTTTGGTCAGAGGAAGTGAAAAAAGCCTTTCTGTCATTACATGCCAAATAAAGTGAACCATAGTTTTTTAATGCCCTTTTGAAGGTCCATTCTATCAAATCCAAAAGTTTTTCTTTAATTAGATTATGTGGTAATGTTGTATACAGAGTAGAAATATCATATGTGGATAAGCTTGTCGCACGGAACCCTCTACACTTCACAAACCATGTTTAAAACTTTTTGCACAAACCAGCCTGTCACATCAAAACAGGACATTGGTGGCTTCAAATCTCAATAGTAAATCAATTCTAAAATCTGCTGACAAAAATAAAAGCACTCATCAACTACAATATACTTTTTTTCACATGCAAAATATATTTTTTCCAATAACCCGTCTTCATTACATAATGAGCATTTAGCTACAAATATGTGAACTAAAGTTGCCATTCTCTAGTATTCTTTGGACCGAGATAGCCTGATCTTTGTGAGTATTTTTTTCTGTTTATCAATTAGTTTTAGATTTACATTTAATAAATTAACATTTCAACACATCTGACACAAATATTGTATTATCTTTTCTGCCAAAGCCATTATTGCACCAAATCATTCCTAATATTTACATTTTCATTACAATCACGTTACATGAAACAAGGTGGTCTTGGCATACATTTAAACGGCCTAATATTTTTTCATCATCTAGTGAAAGCTAAAAATCTAGATAAAATAAAAATTCAAACAAAACCTTACGTTGCTTCACTTTTTTTTCAGCTACCATGGCTTACCTAGAAAATCAGATTACAAAAATTTCAGCAACTGTTGATGAACTTGTCAGTTCAATAGACCAACTACAAAAAGCTGTAGACAAAGACAGTACAAAAACAAAAACCAATTTTAGACAGACAGTAGCCAATGCACAAAAGTGCAAGAATCAGCTTAAACTATTGGAGAGTAAAGTCACTAACTTTCTCTCCGCTGATCTATGCAAGAAATTAGATTCATTTGATCAACAAACAAAACAAATTAGAACTGCAGCTGACAACATGGACTGCAAATCCATGTTAAGCGGTATCATACTATTTTCTTACCGATAAAAAAAATAATCTAGTCTTGTCTCGGATTTTGTTCCTTTTAAGTGGCTATATTAGAATTTGTTTTACTCTCCACGAAAAGAAGTTTTAAAAATGCATAATATTTTCAGCATATCTTTGATTCTGTGATTCCATCAACATTTGGACATATTTGCTGAATAACTTTAGTATCTTTTGCCAAAATTATTTCACATTTTCACTACACTTGCACAATCAAATAATACATATATTTTATGAATTTAGGAGTCAAAGAGTCAATACTGTAAAAAATTATGGGACAGATTATGTCTATAACATATTTACCATACTGCTCAAACTGTGAAATCAAGTCCTACTACTTAAATTAATTTAAAAAATAGAAGTTTAAACAAGAAGACTTGTTGAACTTAATATACATTCATTTATGAGCCATTCAAACATCACACACACAGTATTTTATACCCAAACTTAGCATACAGTGCTCACCAACATGCGTATTATGAAGTTTTAGTTATTTTTTTTTAGTTTAATTCATTATTATCAATGTGACATTCTCTATAGATAGTCAGGAAAATCAATTACATTAACATGACCATTAGGACAAGCTAGTATCATTGCGAGACAGTCAATGCAACTGCCAAAGCTTGTGCTTTTAATGAGAAATACTGCATTTTATACTCCGAGACAAGTACTACCCAAAAGTCTGTCACGGTCAGGAAACAGTATCATACCTGTCATGCTAGTAGGATTCAAACAACTAAACTCTGTAAAAGAAGAACTGGAGGAGGCCAGGTCTGTGATAAAAGACAGGATAAAACACATCCTGCCACAGCACCTGAAGACTGATCAAACTCAAACTCAGGTATATAGACATTGCTAAAATATTTTACAAAATATACTGAATATTTAAATTTCTATCTCATTTCATTTCAATGTAAAACTTTTCATCACACATAACAATATCAGTGTTTGGCTAATATGTATAATATAATAACTACACTTCAAAATGAGAAACACAAAATGCACATTGCTGTGTTGGACAAAAGTGCTGTCTTATATAAGATATAATCCTTACAACAAAAAAGATTTTATAATTGTTTTACTGTCTACCTGCCACATCCTTAATTTGAAAGCACCTCCTGAATAACATTATTACAATCTTAAGAATTCCTCTTCTTGTTTAACTCTATGTAATTTTAACTAAAATTAAAACATTACAATATTTTAATACATGTACTTCAAATGAAAAAATAAACAATATCTGTTGGAGTTCTAATAGAACTACAGAATATTGTTCATAGCCTTTAATGCTGTTGCATAGTATTATTTCTATTTCTAGTCAGATCCTGATTTTACGGATACCGAAGTTGAGGATTATGTGCCAGTGCCCGAGATTCAACAAAAAAGAGGTGCCAGAGACAAAAGAAAAAAAAGAGGTGCCAGAGACAAAAGAAAAAAAGAGGTGCCAGAGACAAAAGAAAAAAAGAGATGCCAGAGACAAAAGAAAAAAAAAAGATATAATTTGTATACCAAATATTTCTCAAATATTATCTTTATGTTCACATCTTCTACCATCATTCCAAATTGAAAATACTTAAATCATAGTTTATTTATATACTTGTATATACAACTGATATTTCCTTACAAATATGACTGAAAAATTTAAACATAAAAATCCCAAATAAATACGTATTGGTTAACTGTTGTTTTCTTTTATAGGAAAACTGAAGAAATACAGACCAGCACAGTGACATACATATGACAGTGCTCCAGATATTTTTTTCTTTTTTACATGTAAATTGAGATTTGAAAAATAAAGTGCATGTATTGCATAAGTTTGCCTGAAATTTGCATTTTCTTCATGCCCCCTTCTCAGCAAACCATAAAAAAGTAAGCCCAATCCTGTGAAAAATTTGGGAATAGGTTCCCCAGTATTTTGCTTTTTATTCTTCACTTCTCATTAATAACCTAGGCCTATTGAAAGATATGGGCAAAGCAGAATGAAAAAGGAAGGTTGTGGGAGTACATTGGCTCATAATGACTTGCAGGTCTGGACTAAGTGTCAGCGTCAAATACACAACCTTTCCACTTATTGACCTTAGATACATACGAAAAGGATACATATCCTGGCTTCACTTAGGCGGGTTTACATGAATTTGGCGTGTCACCAGTAAACAATTCATAATTTTTCTCTGTTCAAGGAGGAGGTTCTGTATATAGTCGGACTGTTTGATCAGTACCAACCAATCTGCCTCTCATGTTTCTTGACCACTAGCTAAATGACAGCAACAGTTCAATGATACTGTTGATGAAAGCCACTGCTGTCTGTTTCGGCTCATTTTCAGTTTCTGGCTTACGAAACTTCAGGATGAATAAATGTTTAGACATATTATGCTGTTTCTACTTTCAGTTTCGGTTTCGATTCCGGACTGGTCTACAAATATTATTCCTATGTGTCCGCAACAACAGCCTATAAAAGAAAAGTTTGTTAAACCAGTCAAAACAACTGTTGGTACAAAATCCGTTTTAAGGTTACAGTCAACAAACGAAACCGAACCGTATCTGTCATTTCATTCCTGTTTTTGGTTTGGACAAAACTTCAATTTCTACCGTATTTGCAAAAATGAAGTCTGTAAATTACGGCTTTACAATCACTATCTGGAGCACTGATGTGATATCTCCTGACTGAGAGTGAAACTCCCGATATTTGTTCTTTTTCCGCCAACCTGATATGGGAACGAAAAACCAAACGGAGAAAAGAATCCTATCATGTTTTTTTTTCCTTAACCAACGATTTATAATTTGTCCTGAAAACATTTTGCTTTGTATCTTGGCACTCAGTTGGTATATGTACATACTTCTTTCACAATATAAGTCAGACCTTTAAACCTTATGTAGTTATAGTTAAGTATAATGGTTCAGTCATTTTGCCTCATAGCATCAAGGCAAAAAGATGTATCAGCATAATGCTTTGGATTACGGGTCAAGTTTGGCCTTATGTTTGACAAAGGTCAAAAGCAGTCGAGCATGCTGTCCTCTTCTTTAAACTTTTCCAAAGAGCTTAAAGTGTTCCTTAACTTATTCCTATGTGTATATTTAAAAAAGGCAGTTGTACTTTAGATCTAGAATAACCCGTTGCATACTAAAAAAAGAGAAAATCTGCGTCGATATATAGTCCAAATTTAGTCATACTATCTATTAAGTCCTGTCAGACTTTCCAGTTTCCACAAATATCTAACATTTTCTTCCTACAGACATCAGGAAAACATGTCCGTGAAATGTATACCCCCTTATACCTCACCTTTATACAGAAAAACTGGGGTATGCAGGGGTATGCCTATTTTTCTTATTTTTGCTCCAAAACATAGATTGTGGGTACTGAGGCGGTTCTAATGTGTATCCACAATCTATGTTTTAAGCAAAAATAAGAAAAAAAATTCAATTGGAAATTTTCATTTATTACTTCTAGGAAAATATGTTTATTACATGGGCATGTTTTCATAATGAAGCGAATGCTAAGGCTGTGTGTAGGCTTGTTAGCATAGGTCGCTCATTCCATTTCTTCATACTTATCAGTTACTACATCTCATCAGAATTTTCGAGATAATGCAATGTCTGAAAATGGATAAATTCTCTGTGCTTTGCATCAGGAAAACATGTCCATGAAAAGTATATTCCCTCATACCCCACTTTTACATAGCAAAACTGGGCTTTGCAAGGGTAGACCTATTTTTCTTATTTTTGTTTTAAAACCTAGTTTGTGGGTGCCGAGGCGGTTTTAACATGTACCCACATTCTATGTTTTGAGCAAAAATCAATATTTTTTTTATGAAATTTTCATTTTTTAGAACTGAAAAATATCTCTGTATATTCCATGGGCGTGTTATCGTAATGCATTTCTAGAGGAAGTTAAATGGAGATAGCGCGCCATATTTTGCACATTTTGATCATTATTTCATACTTTAAAACGCAGTATTTCCCGCTCACAGCGTTTCTTCCTAAAGGCTTTGATTCTTGAAACGCAAACGTAGGGTTTAAAAGTCTTATTAATGCCTAGGTCACACTAGCATTTACGGTCGCTGCGGACGCTGCGGATAGGGCTTCCGTATTTGTCCGTCCTGTCCGTAACGATTCGTATCATATACGTAAAAGTCCGTATCTGTACGTGCATTATTTACAGGGCACGGAAGATCCGCAGCCAAGCTTTGATAATGGTCAAAAATCAGGCACGGATGAAAAACCCGTAATTGTCCGTATCTAATCGGTATCAAAATCCGTACTAAACGTATTTTGTCGTAAGCATTTGCTGCGGATCGATACTGTTTCATATTTGTCGGCGTACAGTTATGTGATGAAAAGTATACCGCTTACTCACTGAATCGCCCGTGCGTCCAATGCTCACAAATATGCACGTGCTTTCAATGCATTCCTTTAGCCAGTATGAAAAATATGGATTCCTCAGAAGGAGATTTTGCATTGCTTTTACTAGCTGAGAAGCAGCCTGCAATATCTAAAAAAAAACTTGGAGAACCAACAAACGAACAAGCAAATACACAAATGTTACTCAAATTATAGTTTTATGAGAAGTTATTTCCGTTGTTTTACGACTATCACTCGATTGATCAATCACTCGATCGATCCGTCAAGATTCAATCAATCGATCGATCGCAATCGATCAATCACTCGATAGATCGATCGAAATAATGATCACTCAATCGATCTATCACCCGACCGGTCTTGATCGATCACTCGAACTTTCGGTCAGTTAATCACTCGATCAATCAATTGATCTGTCATCGATCAATCAGTCTATCGATCGACCGTGAGATCGATCGCGATCGAGCTATAAATCGACCGATCATTCGATCAAGCAATCAATCAATCAAAGCATATTATGTTCTATAATTTCGTCACATTCAGATACGGATGTTTCGTCCGTAACGAAATTTTGACTTTTTTCAAAATTTGGGCGCGGATTCTACGGACCTTGCGGATACAACACGTATAGCTACGGTCATATACGCATACGATGCGAATTGTTACGGATGTAACGGATAGATACGTATGACTTGTCCGTAGCGTCCTTCGCATCCGTATGTGCTAGTGTGACTGTCCTTTTACAATAAACAGCGGTTACTTAATTCACATCGCAACGTTTTGTACGCAAGAGAGCGTAACAAATGCGTATCTGAAGGTGCATGTCCGTGCCTAAACGTAACAGATGGTATCGAAAGGTATGTAGAGACGTTACTTTCCGTATGTATCCGAATATATTCGTAATTATACCGTATGAGTCCGTATTTAAATGGAACTATAATTACGTAAATTCATTAAGAACAGTTAGCCCCGCCCACTAATTCCTGCGGATTGCTACGTTTAGTATCCGCAACTATCCGCATTGTATGTAATTGCTAGTGTGACCTAGGCATTAGTAGTGTACCTTCTGTCAATGTCTTCGGAGCAATAAATAAAAAAAATCAGTGTTACATCCCTTGGAAGCAGTGAAAATGTTCAAAGGGAGAAAATGAGCTCTTAACAGTGACCCTTTATAAACCGGGGACGATAGCCAGATAAATAAACATTTATCTCTGTATATTGCATGGGCGTGTTTTTGTAATGCATTTCTGAAGGGAGTTAAATGGAGAAAGCACGCTGTACTTTGCACATTGTGATCATTATTTCGTACTTTAAAACGCAGTATTTCCCGCTTACAGCGTTTCTTCTTAATGGCTTAGATTCTTGAAACGCAAACGTTTGTTAAGTAGTGTACCTTATGTAAACGTCTTCGGAGCAATAAATAAAATATCAATTTATTTTAGGAACAGAAACCACATCAGCCTTTCATATTGTTATATTAGCTAATTATTGCATCAACAACGTCTTTATGATATATTTATGGGATAATATGAACGCTCCTACGCCAAAAGATGTCAATAATATGCACTATATTTCCATATGGGTTTTTTGTTATTTTAGTTCGAGCTGGGGTTTTAATGAAGTGTCAATTTTTGTTGGCGGTAAGGCCAAGTTTCTACGAACAATTTTTCTTTAACGAAGATTATTTGTCACAGAAACTTTGGCAACGAGTTTGCGTTCACACAAAGCAAATATTATTTATATTACTTAGCTCGCTCACCTTTGTCACAGATATTTGACCGTGACACTTTGCCACAGGATTGAGTTTACACGAGCATATTTTTCTGCGACAAACATAGTGCATATTATTGATATCTTTTGGTGTAGGAGCGTTCATATTATCCCATAAATATATCATAAAGACGTCGTTGATGCAATAATTAGCTAATATAACAATATGAAAGGCTGATGTGGTTTCTGTTCCTAAAAGGGAACATAGTAGTTTACTTGAAAACAAATTCCGTTTTGGTGAAATGTATACAGCTGATTGATCTATGCAAAACGTTGTGATCTTACACTTGTGTGTAAACGAAATTCGGTCAAAATGTTCTATCACTTCCTTTATTTCTCAATACATGTATCTGCAACTGCAAAATATTTTAAGATAGCTGGAAGGCCATTTCTATGGCGATTATCTGTGTTCAAAAGTTTGTGTGACTCTTCGTAAATAACTTCTTTTAAAGAGGTGAATCTTTGATACTGACATGGTTTAGAACGATGCAATAATTAAAAGAAAAGCGACTTCAAAAATGTAATTAGTGACAAATGCTCGTACTTTTTTTACATGTTAATGAATATATCCTGCACAAATCAAATTTATTCAACTGAATTGGTTTATTGCACAACGAAACGTTTAAATAGGCTTGTCGTGGCAATGTTTCAAACTCTGTTTTCAAATCAAAGGACAATATTGACATCTGGGCATGAGTTACAAGTCTTTACATACATTTACATACATTTAGCTATTTAATTACATCACCTCAGTATACTCTACTGTAAAATCATAATGCCAGCTTGTATAATGGACACTGGTATTTGTAGTTACACGAGTGCGTATTTTAATGACTTTTTATATTCATCGCTTTATTATTAACTTAGATGATAAGATATATCTTTAAAGCAAATGTCACTACTGACAATCACGTGGTATTGTTTACATACAAACCGATAAATGATCGATGACACACAATAGTTGACGTTAGTTATTCGAGTTTTCTCCTAAAGCGTGTACTCCACTGAAAATATTTGGGTGCAGTCCTACAGAAAATGAACATTTATTGAAAGAAACTGATATAAGAAATATCGGTTATTTTGTTTTCGCAAACACTTCAGTGTTATTGTGTTGGAAGCACTATAAGTTCATGGGGCGGAAGTGTTAGTGAAAACGAAATAACCTGGATTATTATGCTACTTTCATTCAATAAATGTTCAATTTCTGCATGGATTGCGCCTATCTATCAGTCAATAGAGTAAATGGTATAGGAAAAACTCGTATTTTTTATCTCAACGTTTGGTTGAATTGCACTGTGCGACACCCAATCCATACCACGTGTTTACCAGCAGTGAAATGTAGGACTTTTCTATTTAGTATAAAGAATGCACTTTATAAAGATCGTTAGTCTAATGTCTCAGCATGTAATTCTCGTTAATTGACATTGTTTTCTCTGCTCTTCCGATGAAGCTTCCGCATACAGTAATCTCGTTCTTTGCTATAACATTAATGAGCCGCGACGCGAGAAAACCGGTCTTCTGGGTATCCGACCCGGTTTGACACAAACCGGCCTGTACAGTCACAGAAGATGGCTAGAAGCTTGAAATGTTGGATATATGTAGAAAAGGGATTGTACTATCCGAGTAGCAAAAACAAAGGCGCTGATCAGCTTCGCAGTTACTGCTGATCGGCGCCTTCGTTTTCGCCTAAGCAAAAATCTGGGTTTCTCACGACGCGGCTCATTTAATTGCTGACTGAAATGAGCATCATTTAAATTTTGTGGAGGTCCTCATTAACCCACTTGCGACGAATGGACTCAACCATCATAATAGTATAAATACCCGTGTCACGCGATATTAACAGCCGTTTATTAATGAAGAGAAAGCCATGCATTAATATTGCAATTCACGCGCACACGTGCTGTTATTGCATGACTTTTACTAAAAGTCATTACCGACCTCTACGCAAAGCACGTGCTAATAATGAGAAACTGAAGTCCGTCCGGAACGAGCATAAAGATGAAAGCTTTTACGCGTATGAAAATGTGATGAGGCTGTAAAATATAGTTCACCATTATTTCTATCGTTTATGCAGAATTTATGCAATAAAAGCGATCAAAAATGAGTTTTTCATTCATTAACTTTCGCTAGGTCCCTCGGGGAGTGTTGAAAACCTCGGGCTACGCTCTCGGTTTTCGTAGCCCGAGGTTTGTTTTCAAGACTCCCCTCGGGACCAAGCGAATGTTAATGAATGGGAAATCATGTTTGATCCCTATATTATCAATTGGGTAAGTTCACTTTCATTTTAGGGGAGTTAGGAACGATTTTAGATTTTTATACCATTTTTCGATGAAAATCCATTATGCGAACAAAATAGCCCCTGCGGCGTCACATCTGTGGCTATACTGTTTGCCTATAACCCATAAAAAGGACACCGGGTGTAAATGAGTTGAGATAATGATAAGGGGAAAACTTGGCCATTACGAAAGCATGCCCATGCAATATACAGAGATTTTTTAAAGTTGTAAAAAATGAAAACTTTCAGAAGAACATTTTTGATTTTTTTTATATTTGCTAAAAGCATAAATTGCGGGTTCAAGTTAGAACCGCCTCGGTTCTAACGAGTACCCACAATCTATGTTTTGGGTCAAAAATAAGAAAGATGCAATATCCCCGTATACCCCAGTTTTGCTATATAAAAGTGGGGTATAGTTGGGTATCTATTGCACATGGACATGTTATCCTGATTAGAGTATTGCCAAGAGAGCATTTGCAACAAACTGTACCATATGACGTCTGTTGCTGTTCAATGGATAACGTCATTACATGTACATGATTTGAATGATTTATGATTCACACGCTTCCTAAAATTTGAAAGACCGAACTATTATGCGAGATCCTAATTGGCTTTTGTATGTGTGCAAAAAGCCCATTCCTAAAGAGCATATACATGTACATACATGTACTGACGGACTTAAATAAAGCAACATTTTTTATCGTTTATCATTTTCTTAAAACTAATTTAAAGTTAAACTTAAGAATTGACTAAACATGATATCGTGAATCTTAACACCATTCACAATATTTTATCCATAAAAAAACTGGTTCGCTGAATTCTTTGCTAAAGCTACATTGTTCAACGTCTTCGAGACGTAGTTTTTCTAATGGAAACCTAACAGTGGCTACAAGAAAAGTTTTTTGAGAAAGCTAACCATCTCCGGTGATAGCTAACAACCTAAAGCACAAGAAAAAGCAAAACAAACATTGGTGCTTTATTTCCATGTCGGGTAAGGCGCAAGCGTTTTTCGCTGACGTAGAGTGCTGAAGACAGAGAAGCATTCGAATACAGCACCACAAGTTTATGGTACTTTTAAAGTTTTACGTTAGTCCGTGCCCGTATATTATGTTCGAAAACTTTTGACTTTGTTTCAATTTTACAGGCCAAATACGAGTTGTCTTGATAAACGTTAAACTGTCATAATAACCACGTTTAAATGCAAATGAAAGCCAACCAATAGCATTCGTTTGGTGTTGGGCCTGAAGAAATTGCTTCGTTCCCGTTTACCTATTGTTCAATTTATTTTTGTTGAATTTTGGGTAAAGTTTGAAATCAGGCGTTAATCACGGACACTCGCAGTTTGTTTTTGGTATTAAAGTTAAGCAGACTGATTGTACTTTTCAGTTCAAATATAGTTTTCGAAAAAATCCTGCATTCTGAGAGTTAGAGTCAATAATGGAAGTGTTGCTTTTTTAAAGTCCATGATTATATGTCTAGTTAACCTGTCATAGTAATAGGGTGGTCTAAGCTCTTGATGTGTGCCATTATATGTTGTTTCTTTAGACAGTCACAAGGTGGGCGGTCAGTTTAAATTTCTTAATTAGCACGATTAGACGCTCTCACATGTTCAAGATGTGTGTCAGATTTAACATCATTCTACAAGACCATTTATTTCCTTCCTTCTTTTCTATTTGTCTCATTTTGTACTTCCGTAGAAGTTTTCCTTTCGCTGTCAAATTAGCGTAATTGAGAGTCCGCCAGTTCAGTACTGTCTGTTACAGCGTTTACGAAGGGAAGGTTGTGCAGTGCTTGTTAAAAGGTTTATAACGACATGCCCTTAAGTCCATTTTAGATGCAGAACAACGCTCAGTTAAAAAATATATAAAATATAGGGATGAATGCTCTGTGAGAGTGGATATTTTTAAGCGACATTAAAATAATTTCTTTTGAATTCCATAAAAATGAGTCAATATATTTTCGCTAATATGAATGATCTATAGCTGATTGCATATTTGATCGTTAGTCTAAGATTTGCTTAAACTATACGAACAATTAGTCTGCTTAACGTCTATACTAAAGCCGGGACGCCAATGCCAGTGATGCATGAGATAATTCAAGTGTCACTCCTTATTCGATAATAAGAAAAAAACGCGTGGCCCTTTTGGTTATCGCCCGCAGTATCAACCCGAAACCCAATTATATAGCCCAAGAGCTTTGGCCTCTCTCCGTTCAAAATACATAATTCCACCATAAAGAAAACATGTCCATGTAATGTATACCCCCTTGAACCCCACTTTTATATAGCAAAACAGGGGTGTACCTATTTTTCTAATTATTGCTCCAAAACATAGAGTGTCGGTACTCAGTTCTAACGTGTACCCAAAATTTAATTTTTTGAGCAAAAATAATAAAAATATCAAGATATTTCTGATAAAATCTTCATTTTTACAACTGAAAATATCTCTGTATATTGCATGGGCAAGTTGTCGTAATGATTATCACATATGCAAACTATCGCAGGAAATAAGGTATAGGACAAAAAGGCACAAGTAGGCAACCGAGAATCCCTCTCCAAAACCGAGGTGTGAAAAAAACTAAATTAACAATCAGGCACTGATTTCATACCATGTAAACATATCGTAAGCCGAATGAGCAGCTATTTTCCCAAAAGGTGGTCACTCGGTTACCTAAACTTAACTAAAAATATGTAAACATACATAAGGTGCAAACAGCACAAAACGTTTTAACACCAAGACATAAAACAATAAGAACCACCACAGAAGTATCGCCCATGGAACAATCAGTAATATGAAATTATTGGCGTGTTTAAATCGATTATGCAGGTACCTTACCTCACCCTCAGCTTCTGCAGTGGTTCACAACATTTAGTTAGTTGTTCGGTCCTCGTGGTAAATCTCTAACTAGTGAATGAATCATCAAAGACAAACAAATAAATCATAATAACCACCATGATGAATCAAAAACAATTCAACATAATAGTTGAAAGAGGAAACATATCGTAAGCCGAGTGAGCAGCTATTCCCCAATAGGCGGCCACCTATTTGCTCAGCCTAGGAGCAAAGCAAGCGCTATTGACTGGCTTTCATCTGCACTTAAAGTGTGGTAATGAAAATATCTGTGCAAGAATTAATGTAAAATTGAAATAATTTGAATTGAAATATTCACAAAACTAATTCAAAATTATCCACAGTTTTTAATAGCCTATAAGCCCGCCAGTAATTTTATATTACTGATCGTTCCAAGGCGATACTTCTGCAGTGGTTCTTATTGTTTTATGTCTTGGTGTTTAAAATTTTTTGTGCTGTTGGCGCTTTATGCATGATATCATATTTTTAGTTAAGTTTAGGTAACTGAGTGGCCACCTATTGGGAAAATGGCTGTTCATTCGGCTTACGAAGTGTTTTCATGGTATAAATGCCTTATTGTTAGTTTGTTTTTCCCCGCCTCGGGGTTTGGAGTGGGAATCTTTTTCTGATTGCGCCTTTTCCTGATCGTTGACTACTTGTACCTTTTATTTCGAATTTTTCATCACAACTTCGGGCAGAATTGTATTGTGCGTCACCCATACCATACCACGTGTTTATCAGCTGTGAAATATAGGACTTTTCTATTCAGTATAAAGAATGCACTTTACAAAGATCGTTAGTGAAATGTCTCAGCATGTAATTCTCGTTAATTGACATTGTTTTCTCTGCTCTTCCGATGAAGCTTCCGCATACAGTAATCTCGTTCTTTGCTATGACATTAAATTTTAATTGCTGACTGAAATGAGCATCATTTACATTTTGTGGAGGTCCTCATTAACCCACTTGCGACAAATGGACTCGGTTATCATTATTGCATAAATACCAGTGTCACACGATATTAACAGCCGGTTATTAATGAAGAGAAAGCCATACGTTGATATTGCAATGCACGGGCGCACGTGCTGTTGATGCAATGCTTTTACTAATACAATGTACTCGTTACCGAGCTCTACGCAAAGCACGTGCTAATAATGAGAAACTGAAGTCCGCCCGGAACAAGCATAAAAACGAAAGCTTTCGCACGTATTAAAATGTTGGTTAATTGGGGTTTAACGTCCCACCAACAGCTAAGTTCATATGGAGACGGGACCTCGGTTTATAGTCCCATCCGAAGGACTGGAGAAGCCCGGGATCGAACCTGCGACCCTGGTGTATTAAAATGTGATGAGGCTGTTAAATATAGTGCACCATTATTTCTATCGTTTGTGCAGAATTTATGCAATAAATGAAAATAAAAAATGATGTTGTCATTCATTAACTTTTGCTACGTCCCTCGGTTTTCGTAGCCCGAGGGTTTCAACACTCCCCTTGGGACCTAGCGAATGTTAATGAATGGAAAATCGTGTAAGGGATCAATTGGGTAAGTTCACTTTCATTTTAGGGGAGTTAAAAACAATTTTATTTTTTTTTAAGAACGATTTTAGATTTTTTTACCATTTTTCGATGTAAATCCTTTAATCGAACAAAATAGCCCCTGCGGCGACACATCTGTGGCTATACTGTTTGCCTCTAACCCATAAAAAGGACACCGGGTGTAAATGAGTTGAGACAATGATAAGGGGAAAACCTGATCAATACGAAAGCATGCCCATGCAATATACAGGGATTTTTAAAGTTGTAAAAAATGAAAACTTTCAGAAGAAAATTTTTGATTTTTTCGTATATTTGCTAAAAGCATTAATTGCGGGTTCAAGTTAGAACCGCCTCGGTTCTAACGGGTACCCACAATCTTTATTTTGTGTCAAAAATAAGAAAAATGTAATCTCCCTGTATACCCCAATTTTGCTATATAAAAGTGGGGTATAATGGGGTATCCATTGCACATGGACATGTAATCCTGATAAGAGTACTGCCAAGAGAGCGTTTACAACAAACTGTATCATAAGACGTCTGTTGCTGTTCAGTGGATAACGTCATAACGTGATTAGAATGATATATGATTTGTAAACACGCTTCCTAAAAGTTCAAAGCGAGATCCTAATTGGCTCTTGTATTTCCTAAAGAGCATATATATACATGTACTGGCGGACTTTAATAACACAACACTTTTTATCGTTTATCAGTTTCTTAAAACTAATTTAAAGTTAAACTTCAGAATTGACTAAACATAATATTGTAATTCTTAACACCATACACAATATTTTACCCTTAAAAAATGGTTCGCCGAATTCTTTGCCAAAGCTGCATTGTTCAACGTTTTTGAGACGTAATTTTTCTAAAGAAAACCTAACAGTTGCTACAAGAAAAGGTTTTTGAGAAAGCTAACCATCTCCGGTGATTGCTAACAACTTAAAACACAGGAAAAAGCAAAACAAACATTGGTGCTTTATTTCAATGTCGTTTAAGGCGCAAGCGTTTTTTGCTGACGTTAAACGTAGAGTGCTAAAGACACAGAGGCAGTCGATTACAGCACCACAAGTTTATGGTACTTTTAAAGTTTTACGTTAGTCCCGTGCCAGTATATTATGTTCGAAAAGTTTTGAATTTGTTTCAGTTTTACAGGCAAAATATGAGTTTTCTTGATAAACGTTTAACCAATAGCATTCGTTTGGTGTTGGACCTGAAGAAATTTCTTCGTCCCCATTTACCTATTGTGCAATTAATTTTTGTTGAATTTCGGGTAACGTTCGAAATCATACTGTATCGGACGTTAATCACTGACAATCGCATTTCGTTTTTGGTGTTAAAGTTAAGCAGACTGATTGTAATTTTCAAAAATATTTTTCTGAAAAATCTTGTATTCTGAGTTAGAATCAGTAATGGAAGTGTTGCGTTTTTAAAGCCCGTGATTATATGTCTAGTTTACCTGTCATACTAATACGGTAGTCTAAGCTCTTGATGTGCGCCATTATATGTTGTTTTTTAAACATTTACTAGGTGGGCGGTCAGTTTAAATTAATTAGCACGATTAGACGCTCTCACATGTTCATGATGTGTGTCAGATTAAACGTCATTCTACAGTTAGACCATTTATTTCCTTCCTCCTTTTCTTTTGTCTCTGTTTGTACTTCCGTAGACGTCCGTCAGTTCATCAGGAAAACATGTCCGTGTAATGAATACCCCTTATTCCCCACTTGTATATAGCAAATTATACTGGTATGCCCTCAGTTGTGAAGATTATCACCAGTGGAATGCAGGGGTATACAGGGGTATACCTATTTTCTTATTTTTGCTCTAAAAATAAGATTGTGGGTACTCGTTAGATCCGCCACGGCGAGGCGGTTCAAACGTGTACCCACAATCTATGTTTTGGGCAAAAATTAATAATACAAAGACAAATAAAAAATAATCGACTGAAAATTCTAATTTTTTACAACTTTAAAAATCTCTGTATATTGCATGGGCAAGTTTTCGTAATGCACTGTCTGTTACATGGTGTACGCAGTGAAGGTTGTATAGTGCTTGTTAAAAGGTTTATAACAAGATGGCATTAAGTCCATTAGTTGCAGACTTAAAATATATAAAATATAGGGGTGAATGCTCTGTATGATTGGATATTTCTGAGCGACATTAAAAGAATTCCGTCGAATGCCATAAAAATGGTATGGTATTTTCGTTAATATATACACATGGAAATAAGTTAGGGAACACATGTAATAATGTGACTACCAACTTTGGACTGTAAATATCCTTCTTTGTAAAATTTATGAAGAATGTTTTGACAACTTGTCAGAATCTGTAGTATCCAAAGTTGCTTCTTTGTGAAAATGGCTAGCATCGAACATAAACTGCGGCGGAGAGCGGCCATCTTTTATTCAGAAAATGTTTGCTAAATAAAAAACGCACTGCTAGTCTTTTCGATAACTTCGTTATTTGAACTCACATTGTCGTAATTTTTCGTAAGCATAAAGCTGAGACATTGCTTGTCGAACTTTGATCATAAATTCTTTATTTTCTGACCGACTGTCGGCGGTAGGTCCATACTTTTACAGGGGTAGGTTTCATGATCACGTTTTGTTCTTTGGGTATACATTTTGGAGGTTATAAATGTTGGGCCAGATATTCGATATGATCCTTTAGGAATCTAAACACGCACGTTCTGGTTATAGTGTCGTAGGGGAATTATTCTTTTACGGCTTTATTAGCAAAATATCCAAGAATTTTGCTTTCCATAGAAATCAATGCAAACTGTATATTTTGAATGATTAGTTGGTTTGGAGATGAAGCATGAAGTTTTAGGTCCGAAGTCGTTTATTCATTCAGAACGATCAGATTCAACATTTTATTCCTGTTTTGCTTTCAAAAATTGAGTTTTGCGGAGTGCAGAAGCAAAAAGGCAAACTCGTATTCAGTAAAAGTGAAGTTTTTCACATATGGCATATTGTATCCTCTGTAGCACAAAGACAAAATATTGTGAATTTCCATAAATTTGTATGTAGCTAGGCCAAGGTATGAAATATATGTGATGAAAATTCAGTATCGCCAGAAAAAAGAACAATGGATTTTTTTTTTATTTTCCCTAAGGGCTTAAAGTGTTCCCTAACTTATTCCTGTGTGTATATATGACCTAAATCTGATTGTATATGTGAGTGTTAGTCTAAGAATTTCTTAAACTAAACGAACAATCAGTCTGCTTAACTTCTATACTAAAGCCGGGACGCCAATGCTAGTGATACATGAGATAATTCAAGTGTCACTCCTAATTCGATAAGAAGATAAAACGCATGGACTTTTTGGTTATCGCCCGCAGTATCAACCCGAAATCAGGCCGAGATAATTCCCGGTTATCAGCCCGCACGTGATGCTAACCGGAGGGCACGAACCACCATAAGGTAAACATGTCCGTGTAATGTATTCCCCCTTAAACCCCACTTTTATATAGCAAAACTGGGATATACATGTACCTATTTAGTTTATTTGTGCTCCAAAACATATATTGTGGGATCCGAGGCGGTTCTTACGTGTACCCACAATTTATGTTTTGAGCAAACATAAGAAAAAATATCAAGATCTTTCTGAGGAAATTTTAATTTTTCGTCGGCTGAGTGCTATAGTGTTCTATCTCCATTTTTCAAAATTTCGAGAAAATTGAGTTCAAAGGTTTGAGACTCTCAAATAAGGTCAAAATGTTCATATTTAGAGTGAACATGCATTATGAACATGTCTTTCTGTCTAAATGAGCTTAATTAAAAAAAATATCGGTGAAAATGAAGTAATTTTGGAAAAAATAGGAATTTTGTGTTTGGACATAGAACATTTTGCATAAAAAATGTCCTTATTTTTTCATGACCCGGAGATAGAACATTTTGGTGACCCAGATTCCATAGCAAGCAATGCAGCATTTTCTCTTGTTTATGAGTGCAATAAAAATATATAATAATTATCCAAAATAAACCTTAAAGGCTGAATACTACTTATAAATCTATTTAACTCTACGTACCCTTAAATGTCTTCATTGTATGTATCCTAGATATCATAAAATACGTCCAATACCGAATGGAACCAATGGCATAGTAGCATTTGACCATGCGACCCAAACTGTTATGTGACTGAATAACTCCGAATGCAGACATCTCATTGGTCGAAATGGAGATAGAACAGTATAGCATTACAATTTCGGGCCATTTTGGACATAGAACATAAAAGAACTGTAAATAACATAAAATCTAGGCAGAAAAGTCAACATCTGACTACACTAGGAGATAGAACTTTTGATTCCGATTCCAGCGGTATATCACACTTGATATGACCCAAATATGGAGACAGAACACTATAGCACTCAGCCGACGTTTTAACAACTGAAAAAATCTCTGTATATTTCATGGGCAAGTTGTCGTAATGATTATCTCATATGCAAACTTGAGGTTATCGCGGGAAACATCAGGAAAACATATGTCCGTGTAATACATGTAGATACCCACTTGAACCCCACTTTTATATAGCAAAAATGGGGTATGCAGAGGTATACCTATTTTTCTTATTTTTGCTCCAAAACATAGATTGTGGGTACTTGTTAGAACTGCCTCGCGGAGGCGGTTCTTGAGGCGGTTCTAACGTGTACCCACAATCTATGTTTTGGGCAAAACTATGAAAAATATCATTTTTTTAGCTGAAAATTTGCAATTTTTAAAGCTAAACTAACTTCTGTTTATTGCATGGGCGTGTTTTCGTAATGTATAGATCTAAGTATAAGACAGTCTACATAATGGTTGAAAGAGGACGGGAAAATCCTCATGTTGAATATGATATCTAGAAATCAACGAAGAAACCAAGCAAACGCTATCGACTGGCTTTCATCTGCACTTAAAGTATGGTAATGAAAATATTTGTGCAAGAATTTATGTAAAAATGAAATGAATTGAATTGAAATATTCACAAAAACTAATTCAAAATTCCACACTTTGGAATCAAACGTCTCGGTTTTTACCTCTTTACGCTTGACGCCAGCGTAAAACTCAAGCGCCTTAGTTAGGGTCAAGAACTTGCAAAAATCATATCCATAGACTTTCTTTATCTTGTTATAATAGAGTACAGCGCTCGACAATGGGCACGAGAGTGACGTCAGAGATTTATCGTTAGAAATCTGGGCCCAGTTGTTCAAAATTAACGACATCGTTAGTTAACGATTCGTTAAAGTTTCAAGCATGAATATTACAAATACACTGTTATTTTTTGTTAATAAAATGTGAGAAAATGCAAAGGATTCTCACATTTTATCAGCAAAAAAATAACATTGCATTTGTTTATGTAGTCGTCATTTACTTAACGAGTTGAGGTCTTAACGATGACGTTAAGCTAAACTGGCCCCTGAATGGCATATCTGGATCTATTGGTCAAATGATTTTTATTTCATTCTTATTTCTTACGGTAAATTTTCGGCGTCACTCTTATGTTAATAGCCGAGACCTATAAGAATTTTCTTTTGTCAGGCCTACTTAGCTATCAGCAAGACGCAACATCAGCAGGTGTTTAAAGAACAACAAGAGAAGTCAACGTTCAATTCAATTTATATTTATAATACAAGCTTTAAAACAAGCTTTAAAACAAGTTTCAAAACACTCACGTTTAGAAACATACTTCTAAGCAATGTTTAAATTATTTGAACACGTTTAGGAATGTGTCTTTGATTTAGACGTCTCGTTAAAATTTTCGAAATTGCAGTACGATAATCTGGTTTTCGTTGCCGGTTTAAAAATGGCTACTGATGAGGGTTCATTACCCGAAGTTGCACAATATAGTCCATACTGTCTCCCTTTGAATGTTTTATTGCTTCCAACGGATCTAAACTTTATATTTTATTTGCTATTACTGCAGCTGGTGTTGTGCCATGTGGCGGCCCTAAAGTCTCCCCGTACATCATCCATAGTGCAGATTATATTCTTATTTAGGTCATTTGTATGGAAGGCAAAAGCCGTCAAAAGTCCCATTTTTAAATGAAACAGACAAAGTAGAAATGAACTAATTCATTTTCAAAAAAAAAAAAAACCGTAAATTCACATAAAACGAGCGAAAATGACACAAAACAATGTGAAACAAGCCAATTCATTTCAAAATAAAAATACAAAGTAGAAATGGACTAATTCATTTTCAAATAAAGTAAACCGTTATATCACATAAAACAAACGAAAATGACACAAAACAATTACTTATGTGAAACAGACCAATTCATTTTAAAACCAAACAATCAACTTCGCCGGTATACGGACAAAACACCCCACGGACATAACCCCCCACGTCCATTTTGTTATAGGTGGACGAAAACCACCACATGTTTTTTTGAAGGCTGACAAAACACCCCACGCCCAATAGTATAACGTGGACAAAACACCCCATGCAGATTTTAAAATTAGGACAAAACCCCCCTCATGTTTTTTCTTAGTTCCCCATATGACATGATTGAAAATTGATGGCTTGAAAATTTAGGCCTAACCAAATCTTACGTTTTCTTTATCAAAGATAATATGAATTATATAACATGACTAAAAATTGATGACTTGGACAAGAAACCATAACCAAATTTGATTTCAATAAGAATGTCTTGTGTTTTAGCTCCCAATATAACATAACAAAGTTGATGATTTGGACATGGAACCATGGCCAAATTTTATTTATTTCTTTACGTTAGTTAATGAAAGCTGCATATGAACTTATTTAAGATTTAAACTTTTTAATGAACAGATCTGGTTGTGTTAATGTATATATGGGCTGTTACAAAAATAATAACACAACATATTTCAAATCATTTTAATCAGACAAACAAGCAATTAACAATTCGACTTCAATTGAAAAACAACCATTTTAGCATGGACAGATTATAAAGGTGTTTGAGTTAATTGTGAAAATTAATTAAATGATTAAATAATTCAATTACCTTAATAGCACTGTATTAGCACATTATGATTTTAAAAAATGTACAAACACAATCAGTATACATGCATTTGTTTTAATAAGTGATAATTGAAATGGCATCAAAGAAAATATCCATTCATCTACATAGAATTGAAAGAAGGAAAAAGTAGTGATATTAATACCAGAAAATGCATGTTGTTTGCATTAGGATGCTTCTGTCTGCTTTCATCTGCTTATCTACACTGCAAAAAAAAACATGAGGGGGTTTTTGTCCTAATTTTAAAATCTGCATGGGGTGTTTTGTCCACATTATACTTTTGGGCATGGGGTGTTTTGTCAGCCTTCAAAAAAACATGTGGTGGTTTTTGTCCACCTATAACAAAATGGACGTGGGGTGTTTTGTCCGTGGGGTGTTTTGTCCTACACTCAACTTCGCCAAATGGGACAACTTGAAATCAAACGAAACAAACGTTTCCCAAACCAAACAATTGATTTTCAAATAAACCTATCCGGTAATAAAATAGGTGCAGATAATGGTCAAACGAAATACCGAAAAATCAAATATTAATAAAATGGACCCGAGTCAATTCGGCCCAAAACGACTTACTTAGAAAGCGTCAAAGTCTCGTTTTTAAATAAATTAGAAAAGTAATAAGTATACAACGATCAGGAACTGGCGCGTCCCAACCTAAAAACCTAGGTGGGAAAAAATAAAAGTGCCCAGAAAGGTACGCATACATGGGCGAATCCAGAGGGGGGACAGGGGTCCGGACCTCCCCCACCCCTGGAATTGCCAGATTATTATTTTTTGCCATGTTGAAATTTTCCGCCAGACCCCTTCTGGGAATTTGGACCCCCCCCCCCCCCCCCCGGAGAAATTTTTCTGGATCCGCGCATGGCATACAAAGAGAACATATTATAGTATGCCGAGTGAGCAGCTTTTTCCTGAGTGGCCATTTACCATTTAGAATGAACAAATTCATTTGCAGATAATCTTTAGAATACGCTATCGATAAATTTTTAATATCATAAACATGTTAAAATAAACTTACCTGCCTACCTGTACGAACTAAGTTATCAACATAACCTATGTACCTGCATGCTTACCTTCCCATCTACCTACAAATTTACCCGCCTTCCTTATAACATAATCCCCTACCTAGAACACTGTGTGTGCGTGCGTGCGTGCGTGCGTGCGTGCGTGCGTGTGTGTGTGTGTGTGTTGTTGTTGTTTGTTCGGGATATTCTTTTTTCGTCCCACCTGCTGATTGGATCGTATCATATAAGCGAAAGAACACTGAAAGGGACGTAACACTTAATAATTGTCTAATATACTGGAATGTATCCTGATTAAACTGTTGTTACCTATTGAGGTATGAAGACACAACACATAACGCAATTATGTGCGCATGAGGGAACAGCAAACCGAAATAACTATCCATTTGCTAGGCATGTTCTGTACATGTCGGTTTACGATATGTTTTCTCAGTACAAGTACCTCAGTATTAATTAAGTTCTTTTCCCACCTCGGTTTTTGGAATCCTTTCTGCGCCATCTCCTGATCATCGCCTGCTTTTACCTTCATGGTATTACTCACTACGGACTCTTTTTCAAGGTAACTGTTGTATCTATTTCAACCAATGATTATGATGAATGCCTGTGGCCAAGACTATGTCATGTAAATTGTCTTGTCAAACATATTGGAAATACATTTGAAACATATTTATTTAAAATAAACATGCTGGCAAAGACAAGATGAATAAGACTTATCGATTCAGTGCGATAATTCTGTTAGGGCTCTAATTGTTTTATGTTTTGTTGTAGAATTGTGTGATGTTTGTCCTTAATACATGTTTTCATACATTAAAGACACATTATTTTGCTACTGTAGTCAGGGTGGCCTGGCCTAATCACCTGTAATAAACAGTCCAGGGGGCATAGTGCACATCAAAGGCTTATTTTATCTAAGTGATTATGGGGTCATTAGTATTTCCCTTGAAGGGGCCACTTAAAGGTAAATTTGATATTATAAATGAAAAGTGTTTAATGTGTGACTTTAAAACATATTTAATTTCTACTTATCAAATATTTTCTTCCGAATAATTTCATTATTCAATTTTTGCATTTCAAATTCTTTTATCAAATTGAAAAAGAAAAAAAAATAAATAAAAAAAGAAAAAGAAAAAAAACATAAGGAAAAAAATATGAATAATATTAGTAATTTTGTCAAACCTGGTTGGTTGTTTAACTTCTAGATATATTTTAAAAAAGATTCATCTGAAGAAGTGTTTTAGAATAATATTTGAATAATAATTTTTATTATAATATCCTTATTCTGAATAGAAATAAATGCGCCTTGTCACACTGCACATATAGGTTCCATTTTTGCATCACCAGAATGATATCTAAACATTTTTGTCATAAATCTAACATAGACTTGACACTCTACTGAATGGTCTAACTAAAATGAAGTGTCATCAATATTTACTGCATTGATGAATGGCCATCTGTCTCTCACACCTTCTGCAAACCATCATAATTTTATGTACTCACTGTCTTCCACTAAGTATTTGTTTGTTTTGTATCTGTCAAAATGTGTGAAACCCCTTATTTCAGTGTAAATTGGTTTTATGACAGCTTTCATTTGCAATGATATCCATTCATTATTTAATACAATAGTTTCAAGTTTGTGCATCCTTATCTAAAGAAAATGCTTGGTTTGGATTAAATAAATGAATGAATAAATCTTAATAAGAATTTGTTCCAAAGTTAAACTATCAAATAATGACATTAGTCATCTTCTCTGGAGCTCTGTATTTCACTGCTATTGATTTTAATTCCCCTTTCAGTGGCCTCTACCTGTAAAGCAGCCCATGTCTTACATGTGATTTCTTATCAGTTGTCTTCTGAAGGTCATTAGCGTGTTATGCAATGCAAAATGTGTCTTTAAGTTTAGTCTGGGTCGATGAGGGGCCACCTATTGGGAAGAAGCTTCTTACTTGTCGTAATGATTATGTTCTCTTTGTATTAGAGCCTGATTTTCATTTTTAATGTTTACCACCTCGGTTTTTAGGGTAGAATTTACGTTTTGATTGCGTCATTTTCTAATCGATGCTTACCATTTATGGTAATATTGGCTGTCAATAGGTACTTATTTTAATGAGCTTTCAACGCCTGTCTGGGAATCTGTATTGAAATTCATCAGGAAAACATGTCCGTGTAATGTATACCCCCTTAAACCCTACTTTTATATAGTAAAATTGGGGTATGCAGGGGTATACATATTTTTCTTATTTTTGCTCCAAAACATAGATTGTGGGTACTCGTTAGAACCGCCTCGGCGAGGCGGTTCTAACGTGTACCCACAATCTATGTTTTGAGCAAAGATAAGAAAAATATCAAAAATTTTCCAATGAAATTTTCAATTTTTAGTGCTGAAAACAATCTCTGTATATTGCATGGGCATGTTTTCGTAAGGAATGAGATTTACTGTACCAGCAGGACAGCTTGAAAGGCAGGTGTTTCAATTAAAGTACTGAGACAGGTGTTGGGTTAATTAGTGCATTCTTTGTCAAATCCTCATACTCATCCAAAGACAGACGGCTACGTATGCACGTATTACTCATGTTTTCCATTTTGATTTCGTTGATTGAACATCCTACGTAAACAGTGAGGCAGGTGGTAGGCTAATTAGTGCATTCTTTTGTGGTATGTTCAAACACATTAATACATGAGCCGCCTCAAGGGAAAACCAACAATGTGTTTTTGAACAGGTCTGACACAAATCAGGCTGTACATTCACAGAAGCAGGCTAGAAGCTTGAAATTTTGGATTTAGGAAGAAGAGGAAGTGTACTATCCGTGAAGCGAAAACAAAGGCGCTGATCAGCTGATCTGCGTCTTTGTTTTCGCATATGTAGATTGTTGGTTTTCCCATGAGACGGCTCACATATTAGTCATTTTCCTCTAAGAGAAGCCTACGTGGCGCTGTGGTGATATCACTCGTCTTGTAAATCAGGGGCCGCAGGCTCTTGATGATTCATTGACTAGTTAGAGATTCACCACGAGGACCGAAGAACTTACTAAATGTTATGAACCACTGCAGAAGCTGAGGGTGAGGTTAGGATCCTGTAATACCGGTTAAAGCCCGCCAGTAACTTTGTGTTACTGATCGTTTCAAGGCGATACTTCTGTGGTGGTTCTTTTTGTTTTATGTCTTGGTGGTTAAACATTTTTTGTGCTGTTGGTGCCTTATGTATGTTTTCATATTTTTAATTAAGTTAACTGAGTGGCCACCTATTGGGAAAATAGCTGCTCATTCGGCTTACGATATGTTTCATGGTTTAAGTGCCTGGTTGTTGGTTTGGTTTTTTCCCACCTCGGTTTTTGGAGTGGGAATCTCTTTCTGATTGCGCCTTTTCCTGATCTTTGCCTACTTGTACCTTTCTATCCCGGGTTTCTCTATTATATCAGTTGTGACTTCACACCGATGCCCGTTCCCATATAACCTTGGCTAATGGTGGGACATTTAAACCCCGAAAAAGCAACAACCACACATTTTCTTATCTAAAATGGTTGGTGATCATTGGCCGGATATCTCTATGAAACAATATGACACGTGGCAGGATACCAAGTGCTTTAATTCAAATACAACTTCAGAAACAAACAATCTACATGTATATGTCGTGGCATCGATACTGTAGTCATTGACCGTTTCGTTTTGCTTCAATTTCAAATCCTGTAGAATGTGTATTTATCAATACAAGATGCACAAAGACAAAAGAAAATAATCAAAAGGAAATAAAAATTAATCTGGCTTTCGATAAAATAAAATGTTGTATATAAGTTATTGTCTTTTCTCTCCCTGTCTCTTTCATGTCCATGTGTGTGAATTTATTTACTAATACTATATAATTTATGTAATGGTGTCCACAATAGTTCTAGTATTAGCCGTAGAAAATTGGTCTGACTGCTTCTTCCGAGGCAAATACATGTAAATGTAAAAGAAAAATAATTTGTTATAATGAGCCAATAATAATTAAATAAAATAGAATAGAACTAGATCGCTGGCACATTGAGAGTAAACAAACAAAATTAATGAATTTGCCCCAAGGCAGTCCACAATGATAAAAGTATAGGCCTCAGTTCTGTGTTCTCTCTGCGTGTTATGTAGATTCTTGCTGTATACATATTTATGACCATAATAGTCAAATAAATTTATTGGAATATATGGAAGGCAGAAGCCGTCAAAAGTCCCATTTCTAAATGAAACAGACAAAGTAGAAATGAACTAATTCGATTTCAAATAAAACAAACCGTAATATCACATAAAATAAGCGAAAATGACACGAAACAATTCGTAATGTGTAACTAGAATAATTAATTTCAAAATAAAACAATCAACTTCGCGAAATGTGACAACTTAATATCAAATGAACAATGCGTTTCCCAAATGAAACAACCGATTCTGAAAAGAACCAATTCATTTGCATATAAAACAAGCCGTTATATTACACAAAACAATCCCACATGACATCTAACAATCCGTGATTCGAAACAATAGTTCATTTCAAAAACAGGACAGCATAGACGTTTCGCTCCTAAATTTTCTTGGCATACCTGAATATGAAAAATTACCGCCTAGCTATCTACATACTTACATATATCCACCAGCCTATGACCCCGGGTGTATTCTCATTTGAAACTGGCATGCATTTGCCATCTTGTGTGAAAAGGGGCTTACAGAGCTGCTCCGACAGAAAAAGCTGAATGCTAAATAAGAGCTAATCGAGCTGTAAAAGTGGGTGCTTTCAGGGTATCCGGACAAAATCCCCCCCGGACAGAATCCCCCCCCACTCTTTTTTGTTGACGAGGACAGAATCCCCCCCAGTATATCTTCAAATAGGACAGAACCCCCCCCCCCCCTCCCCCCAAACACACTTCCCAGACAGAATTTACTTCTATAATTGAGAGATATTATTTAGTTGATTATAATAAGTGGTGATTAAAGAAAATTAAATATGACAATTTGGTTATTTTCAATACCTTTTACTCTAACTTGGGTAATTACTCAATTATAGAAGTTTGTCTCACCTCATTATTGCTATTAGCAGTAATTATGGCATATTAAGCTGCAGCTTTCTTAATAAAATAGAAAACAAACAAAATAATTATCCAGTCATTAGCAAACAATGAATACAGACACCCTCATCTGGTGCAAAAATAGATGAATTAAGTTGTAAATGTTACAATATCATTATGGAGATTCTGTTTGGGAGGGGGGATTCTGTCCTATTTGCAAGATATACTGGGGGGGATTCTGTCCTCGTCAACAAAAAAGAGTGGGGGGGATTCTGTCCGGGGGGTATTTTGTCCTACACTCTGCTTTCAGAGATGTTCGAACTGAAAAAGCGGGTGTGTTCACAATCTGAAAAAGGGGATACTTTCAGAGCTGATCGAACTAAAACAGCAGATACTTCAAAGATATACTATGAGAACCAGGTGCGTGGAATCCTGGGTTATGTTTGATCGCTGAAAATAATACGAGCGCACGACGAAACGGTGCTTAGAGCGACACTTTAAAGAGCAGAATACGAAATTTCTATATAAAGTGGCGGCTTTTAGAGCCCATGGGCTTGAAAAAGAGGGGTCTTTTAGAGCTGACGAAGTTGAAAAATGGGGCTTTCGGGGGGGGGGGGCATATACCCATACTGTCTTACTATCGGAGTACCCCCACCGGGTCTATGAACCGCCTTTCTACCTGCTCGTTATCCTCTCGAGGGTGTGTCAGTAAAAGAAAAAACAAAAAGAAAAAAAAATACCTAATCACTTATCGCTTCACGTCAGTATACCCAGCCCTATATGTCTACCTATCTTCCTCAACATACCGTCCTACCTTCTCTTCCACTTCATTCCTATCAACACACGCACACACACACACACACACACACACACACACACACACAGTGTGTTCTAGGTAGGGGATTAAGTTATAAGGAGGCGGCCCCCGTGGCCGAGCGGTTAAGAGCGCTGTTTCTTTATCACTCGATCATCTCACCGCTGTGTCTGGTGTGGGTTCGAACCCCGCTCTGGCCACATGTGAGACAAGCAAAGTTCTACTTGCGGGTGTGTCAGGTGGTTTTTCTCGGGGTTCTCCCGTTTTCGCCCCACCTACTGATTGGCCCGTCTCATATGAGCTGAAATAATCTTGAAAGGGACGTAAAACTGATTAAAAAATAAGTTATAAGGAAGGCGGGTAGATTGGTAGGTAGATGGGTAGGTAAGCATGCGGGTACATAGGTTTTGTTGATAACTTAGTTCGTACAGGTAGGCAGGTACGTTTATTTTAACATGTTTATGATATTCTAAATTAATCGATAGCGTATTCTAAAGATTCTCTGCAAATGAGTTTGTTCATTCTAAGTGGTAAATGGACACTCAGGAAAAAGCTGCTCACTCGGCATACCATAATATGTTCTCTTTGTATGCCATGCGCGGATCCAGAAACTTTTCTCAGGGGGGGGGGGTCCAAGATCCACCTATGTATGCGTACCTTTCTGGGCACTTTTAATTTTTCCCACCTAGGTTTTTAGGTTGGGACGCGTCAGTTCCTGATCGTTGTATACTTATTACTTTTATATTTTATTTAAAAACGAGACTTTGACGCTTTCTAAGTAAGTCGTTTTGGGCCGAATTGACTCGGGTCCATTTTATTAATATTTGATTTTTCGGTATTTCGTTTAACCATTATCTGCACCTTTTTATTACCGGATAGGTTTATTTCAAAAACAATTGTTTGGTTTGGGAAACGTTTGTTTCGTTTGATTTCAAGTTGTCCCCTTTGGCGAAGTTGATTATTTGGTTTTAAAATGAATTGGTCTGTTTCACATGAGTAATTGTTTTGTGTCATTTTCGTTTGTTTTATGTGATAAAAGGGTTTATTTTATTTGAAAATGAATTAGTTCATTTTTACTTTGTCTGTTTCATTTAAAAATGAGACTTTTGACGGCTTTTGCTCCATACATTTGAGATCATTAAAGATATTTAGAGTGTTCAAAACACTCACGTTTAGAAACATACTTCTAAACAATGTTTGAATTATTTGAACTCGTTTAGGAACTTATGATGTGTCTTTAATTTAGACTTCTTGTAAAAAAATCGAAATTCCAGTACAATAGTCTGGTTTTCGTTGCCGGTTTAAAAAGGGCTATTGATGAGGGTTCATTACCGCATATTGCGCAATATAGTCCATACTATCTCCTTTTGAATGTTTTATTGCTTGTAAAGGATCAAACATTTAAAATTTATTTAAAATATACTCGTATAATATTATACAAAACCTGCAGTTGAAATCAATTTGGTACGATTATGTATTTTTTTTTTTTTTTTTTTTTTTTTTTTTTTTTTTTTTTTTTTTTTTTTAATATTCAATCAAAAATGAAACTATTGGCTGAATTCTTATATAGTTTTATCTATACACTAATATATTTTAAAGCACTAGTTAAAGCAGCGTTGGATGAAATATGAAGGTAGATCTTTAAGGAAAAGGGCTATTATTCAACAGACGAAGATAGGTCGCATTCCGCAATTTTATTTAATAAACCCTGTCCTTCATTGTTGATCTTGTTAACAAAAGCCATTCAATTTTGCGAGAAGTATACATATTGACATCAGGGTGATCTAAATCTAAGACATTCCCATCCAAACAGGATCAAATAAACACAGTTTAACACACGGTGCTATACATTTAAAACTGATATGTATTTTGCATTCACAAACAAAATCTTTAAGAAAATATATATTTTTTGTAATAATGATGATGTGGTTGTAATATATGTTTCTTTGTTTCGTTCTTTTTATTTATCATAACGTAAATTTAGTTTTCGGATTAAAGTTTTTCAGGGTGTTACTTTGTATCAGCACCTAACTTGGAAGAAAACAAACCAGAATTAAAGCAGGCTGACAACAAGTCTTGAAGCAGAAGCCCATCAAAACACCCACAAAATACGCCATGTTACGAGTGTAGTTTAAATTTTCAGGAAATATACTCTACTCAAAAGCTTAATTTCTGTTTTTGTAGAGCTAGTGATAGTAAATTTCCTTGCATTGTTTTATGCACTTGTACATGTATGTAATGAAAATATCATTTCAAGAACTTTCGTACCTGTACAAAATGACGCTACATTTAACTCTAGAATATAATATGACGACCAAGACAATACAGCAAACGTTTCATCAGTTAAATAAGTCCGTGAAATGTATACTCCCTTATACCCCACTTCTACATAGAAAAACTGGAGTTTGCAGGGGTATATCTATTTTTCTTATTTTTGTTCCAAAACAAAGATTGTGGGTACTCGTTAGAACCGCCTTGGCCAGGCGATTCTAACATATACCCATAATTTATGTTTTGAGCAAAAATAAGAAAAAAATATCAAACTTTTTCTACTGAAAATGTTGAACTTCATTTTTAACAACATAGAAAAACTGTAATCCATGGGCGTGTTTTCGTAATGGACATATTGACCGTATTCTACAGACTGTACAAAAAGAAAAGCAAACTGCTCACAGTGTTCTTAACTATAGTCCTGTTAAAGCTAAACATTGCACACTAGCAAAGCTAATAAGCTTGAAAGCTGGAAAGTTTATAAAATAAAAATTATTTGGCGATCGTCCTTTTTGGTCGCCCTTTTTGGCCATTACAAATGCGTTTATTTTTGTACCGATTGTATATATGATACATGATATTCGGATTCATGTATTTCAAATAACTGCAGATTCCAAATAATTTTGCAGTGAAGAAAATTTTCAACGACATATCCATATTATATAGGCCGATCTACAGACAATTTCTTTACTAGCACTACTAGTTATAGCACCCATTACGAAAACACGCCCATGTAATATACAGTAATATGTAATTTCTAAGTTGTAAAAATTGAAAATTTTCAGTGGAAATATTTTGATATTTTTCTTATTTTTGCTCAAAACATAGATCGTGGGTACTCGTGTACCCACAATCTATGTTTTGAGCAAAAATAAGAAAAAAATATCAAATTTTTTCAGCTGAAAATTTTCAATTTTTAAAGCTCAAAAAATCTCCGTTTATTGCATGGGCAAGTTTTCGTAATGATATCACCAATATCAGTCACATTGTTGTCCCTTTCGCAAGAATCACGTTTCCAAACACCAAGACATTACAAGAAGCCTGTCGGACAATTAGCTGGGTCTCGAAAGACGGCGCACTGGAGTTGCTCTTCGAACTCGCTATTATGGACTGTCTCTGGCACTCTATGTTCAGTTGTTTTCTACGTCCCGTTTCTGTCATGCCACTCCGGGGACAATTGACCACAGTGGGGGACCTTGGAACTTGCTCTGAAACAGAATGTCAAAGTATTTGTTCAATATACCACACATATCATAAGCATACACTTAAGTATGTTTGATTAATTTAACTCACATAAGCCCAGCGTCCTTTTTGTTGGACATAGGCAAACAGTATAAATCCAGATGTGACGCCGCAGAACGCAGCGTCCCATCTGAGGCTATTCTGTTTGCACAGAGAAATTTCATCGAAAAATGAGATAAAAAAAATCACCCCTAACACCCCTAAAAATGAAAGATCCAATTGATAATGTTGGGAGAAACCATTCGTCAAATATGGGTTTACTTAATGTTTTGCATCCACGGTCAACAAGGTCATGATGAGATGATCGGTTATTATTGCTGCACTGTTACATCAATACCTGAAAAGCCTCCGAGAATCAAAAAAGGCACAATGGTTACATACCATTACGAAAACTTGTCCATGCAATATACAGAGAATTTTTTCAGCTGTAAAAGTTGAAAATTTCATCAGAAAAATGTTGATATTTTTTCTTATTTTTGGTCAAAACATAGATTGTGGGTACACGTTAGAACCGCCTCGCCGAGGCGGTTCTAACGAGTACCCACACTCTATGTTTTGGAGCAAAAATAAGAAAAATAGGTATACCCCTGCATACCCCAGTTTTACTATAGAAAAGTGGGGTTTAAGGGGGTATACATTGCACGGACATGTTTTCCTGATGCATTGTTTGACCACAACCGTCAGATTCAATTATTCTTGATATACAAAATGAAGTTCATCGACAAAAAAACGCAACACTTAATACGATTTATTTATGTACAGCTGTAAATGGTAATATGAAACACGGAAAGGTCCTTTTGAGCAAGACGCTATTTTATATACTATCAGATGATTCGTTGGTTAAATCTGGTGCGTAATGCTTAAAGTTACTGATAACTATGTCATTCTTGAATCGTATCTCGAGTGTTTTATGCTATTAAACTGTATAATAAACAAAAAGGAGTGTTGCTAATGGAAAATGTGAAATGTAATCCGTTTTCTTAATGTATCACCATTATTTTTATCAGGAGTTAACCTGAATGTGAAATAATGTGTAACAAGGGCATGTGCTTTATTCTAGACGCGACTCGCAACCACAACAGGGTTATGAATCTGTGTCAGTTGAAAGCAATGCACTGTGTTTTGAAATTTAATGGTTACTTTGGAGTATCTTAACTTATACAAGCCTGGCGTCCTTTTTGTGGGACATAGACAAACAGTATAGCCCCAGATGGGACGCCGCAAAACGCGGCGTCCCATCTAGGGCTATTCTGTTTGCTTAGAGAAATTTCATGTAAAACCAAAATAAAAAAAAAATAAAATCACTCCTGATGATCCTTAACTTGAAAGTGGACTCACCCAAATGATTCTAATTGAAAAGTCCATTCGCCACTAATGGGTTCGGGGTTAAGAATCTCTAATTGCACTTTCTTTACTCATCAGCTCCGTATGTTGAAGAGCCATTAAAATATATTCTGTAGAAAGTAAAAGTAAGTCTCAGGAACTGGTGCAATCAGAACGAAAGTTTTATTTAAGCAGTTTGCAATGCCCTTACTACGAAATGCATTCTACTTTATTCATAATGTGTCGAGTTCTGATGCACTTATTATTACACAGTAAGTAATAGAATTATAACATTCAAATCCGTTACCACTGGACCAATCTGTGGTTCATTACGAAAGAAAACATGCCCATGCAATATACAGAGAATTTTTGAGCTTTAAAAATTGAAAATTTTTAGCTGAAAAATATTGATATTTTTCTTATTTTTGCTCAAAACATAGATTGTGGGTACACGTTAGAGCGAGGCGGTTCTAACGAGTACCCACAATCTATGTTTTGGAGCAAAAATAAGAAAAATAGGTATACCCCTGCATACCCCAGTATTACTATATAAAAGTGGGGTTCAGGGGGGTATACATTACACGGACATGTTTTCGTGATGTTAACCTTTCATGTGTGGTTTACCATGTCTTTTAGGGAGTAACCCTTTGATTTAATGATTTAATAACAATTCCCGTTAGAAATCAAATGGTTGCCACCTTATCGATTGAGCTTTCAGTCATTGATGAACCATGCTTCAAGGCGTTTATGAATGGGTTTCATGCCGGTTATGTGTCGTATTTTGCTACCTTCTCGGCCCCTGAAAGCGAATGGCGCATCTCCCCCAGCTCACAAAGCCCAAAACAAATTTGTTCACGACACGACTCAGTGAGGGTCTTTGCGGATAGGAATAATGTTTTCTTTCCAATAACACATTGATATATTTATGACTGTAAGTTGAAAGACAAACGCATTCAAGATGATCTTTGTATGCAGATTCCGACCTCTTCAATCAACTAAGGCGTGCTTTTATCTTAAAATATGAGCTTCAATACGCAATAAAACGTGAATAGCTCTGTATTTATAATATCGCGTTTGTCTGGGACACGTATATCGGTCGTTTCAACAATGAGATATGCATTGCCATTTTGGCGGTATGGGTATTCTATTAGTCGAAGTAAGTCGTTAGCTGTTAGTCAGATGTTCGTTAGTCGTTAGTCGCTTTGAGTTGCTGCATGATAGTAAAAATCATAAATTGGCATTAATGTTCAGTGAAGACTATTATCAACCTATGCAGGAAGACATTCACTGAGAACAAAGACCTGAAAGGTGTTTCAGTGAATGCTGCTTTATTCATTTAGTTTGTTTTCTTCAGGATAAAGAATGCAGAAATGATG
Organism: Rugalucina vietnamica; assembly: GCA_964017185.1. NCBI lineage: Eukaryota > Metazoa > Mollusca > Bivalvia > Lucinida > Lucinidae > Rugalucina > Rugalucina vietnamica. The sequence goes on from OZ024877.1 coordinate 47,416,844, forward strand.
TGGCTTATTGGTGATAAGTATGCTCAGTTATTAAACTGCAGATATTTCCATAGCCCATAGCTTTTAGCTCACTTGAGCCGAAAGAATTAGAAGGTGGTGCTTACTGTAAACATTTAAACGTTTTTTCCTCAAAAACACTTAGTCATTCAATAGTTAATTGCATGTTGAGCCTCCACAACGGGGTGCAAAAGTTTGCACGAACAACCTCGAAGTCAAATTGGTCACATGTGTGAAAAGCTGTAAAATACAAATCAATCAAAAATGCAAAAATTGTGATCGTGTTCGCCGTACATACGTCACACATAGGTCATACATGTCATACGAACGCGATGTAGCAGGTACGCCGTAGATACGTAGTTTGTACGCCTTATATACACCACACATAGGTAGCAATTAATATGCCATTTTACCATGGCATATGTACGGTTTACCTTTCGTATCTGCGACGTAAGTATGGTTGGTTAAACTTGGGAATTAATTAACGTCCGAACATCACCTAAGGTCATATGGAGACGGGAATTCGATTTATAGTCTTGTCCAACAGCCTGGATCGAGAATCCCGGAATTGAACTTGGAACTAATGGTTTACAAGGCGACTGACATAACCACTGCATCACGATGGTGTATGTGTGATGTATTTGTGGCGTAAAGCCTGCTGTTACTTCGCCGCATTCTTGACTTTCTTTTTGTATGTACTGCGTATCAGCGACGTATGTGTGGCGTAACTCGCATGTTGATAGCATATGTGCTGCTGTATGCATGTTTTTTCTGCTGTGGCGAATTCGTGACATATGAAGAGTATTTGCGGCGTTCCAACAGTATCTAAAATGCATTGTATATGTAAATGTGTTTGCTTTAACCTCATTATTTCCAAATCTATGGAACTTGTAGATTCTGCTGCAGAAGCAGCTGTGGTTAATTTGTCATGGACGTTATGAGTTGAGAATGACTTTGACAGATAGGCAAAGTCGAGCCAGACATGATGTACGTGATGTTAGAGACTGGTCGTGATAACTGCAATGTGCAATCGCAAAAAAAGAGGTCTAAGCAATCGTTTATTACAATGTCATCGTCCGTAGACACTGGGGAATAACTAAGAACGCAGGGTGATGCAACACACTTTGAATAGTTTGAAATCAAATGCAAGTGTAGGCCTACAAGAGCCTTTAAAATAATCAAAGAGAATAAAAACTAACAGAGTGACTAACGACTAATGACTTACGACTAACAACTAATAGAATACACTGTCTCCCATTTCGGATATCAAAAAGAGGAGCAACCTTTTTTGTGTCGGCCCTTCTCAAGACCTTTCATGTACTTTTGGGAATAAAACTGTATGACAGAATTTGTCTATTGCGTGATTGCGTGACTGACAACCTTTACTTATTTTACACTAGAATCAGAGATTCATATTTGATTATGTCTGGAAATAATCATGTTTGCATTTGAAAATTGACAATATTAATGCAAATTCGTTAAAACAATTCCTCAGAAGATCCATTAATTGTAATCCAGTTATATTCAGTATTCGATTGTTGAAAAATATGCTTGAATATATGTATTCAGACATTTCATGATGATAATTTTACAATGCAATGTAATCTTTACAGTCACACGTACTAAGTGTATATACAGACACAGGTGCTACGGTCACAAACAATTCAATTAATATTAAAAAAGATGTCATAAAATATCATTATTTCAATGAAAAATGTCATTTTTTCAGGAACCAATAACAGTCTCCAGACATATTATTTTTCCTAAATTGGCTTAGTGGTTTGTGGAAAGACCAAGTTTAAATAATGATTTAAATGTCTTTGCGTTTATCTACAGGTACATGTAATTCGGAAAAGACCTAGATGTGCACTTATTGCACATCGGTGCGCTAAATTGATCGAACAGATATTTAAAATGTAAGTAGTGTATAGCAAAATAAACCTTAGTACTTACTACAACACAGACAGTTCCTAAAGGCACGGCGAAACTTCACTGACATATAACAAAATAAACCTTAGTACTTACTACAGCACAGACAGTTCCTAAAGGCACGGCGAAACTTCACTGACATATAACAAAATAAACCTTAGTACTTACTGCAGCACAGACAGTTCCTAAAGGCACGGCGAAACTTCACTGACATATAACAAAATAAACCTTAGTACTTACTACAGCACAGACAGTTCCTAAAGGCACGGCGAAACTTCACTGACATGGCACTGTAGAGAACTGGATTGATGGCACTGTTCGTGTAGATGAGCGAGCGACAGAAGAGCAGGTACCATTTATTGAGAAACGCCGTCTGGGACAGCGAGTTGTAGACTACAAGGGTTCTGTAGGGCAGCCAGGTCAGGGCGAACACGCTGACTATAACAATGAGCATACGCACAACCTAAAACAAAATGTAGAGAAAATAACACTTGTCAGTTTTTGACTGATCAGATGTACCATTTATTGAAAAGTACCAGTGTTCTGTAGGTCGGCAACTAGGTAAGGAAATCGCTGACTTAACACAGCCTGGAAAGTATTGGTATAATCAGTAATAATAATAATAAAATATAATAATAATAATAATAATAATAATAATAATAGTAATAATAATAATAATAATAATAATGTAAGTTCGGAAATATTCGGCCCTCTTTGTAACTTATAGGTAGAAATGTTATACAGGTATCCCCGTAAACGTTTTTCTCACAATATTTCCTACTACAAAGTTTTAGTTAAACATTTTCGGTGTGTTTTTACGTGATTCTTGCATGTTTCTGTCGACTAAATGCTCTAAAATACAAAAATACGAACATAAGTAATAACAATCGTCAGCATGCAAGAAAAAACATATTTTCTACTTTTTTGTATTCATAAGTTTTAAACCCCAACCCCAATGAAACTTCAATTTCCACCAAATGATGATACAATATGTAAATATCGGAACATGTTTCTCTTCTTATTAACACATGGAACTATAGGATCAGCATCGGGAGCTTAATAGCAGTGCTCTTGGCCGCTAAAGTATAGGCATATACAGGCCTTATAGTCAACGGTCCTTTGGAAATAATATGAGTCTACTCCTCTGTCCCGATTTGATAAATTTAGCCAAGATATTTACATCAGAACATATCTGGTGCTCTAGCTTTCAAGAAAAGACCATTTAAACTTACAAAAAGGTCAAAAAGCTTATTTATTAGACAAGTAGCTAGTCTACTAAGAGGCCAATGATGGAAAACCAATTAATTCAACCGCACATGTGATAACCAAGGCGGATTGCCCTTTCGGTACTAGCTCTTTGGGGTTGTATTTATCAAAAAATCAAAGAAAACTCGTAACGACAGTCCTTGACACATGGATCGTATGGCTCGTATGGCTCCAACCGGAGTTATAAAACAATTAAAACAAATATGTTCTCTTCTGAGTGTAGAATCACGTACTTTAAGCAATAATTTTATTTCTCCCTCGTTTACCATTTACTCCGAAACGGAAATGAGCTCACTCGTTGATTATAATTAGCACTAGTAATATTGCTTTCTGGAAACATTCAAAATGATTACCATTGTAATCCAATTACAGGTGACATTTTCTCTTCCTTGTAAAGTGCCATGACCTATCCTAATTGGGTCAACAGGTCGTTATTAATTTGCAACATAATGATTGGAAAGCGCTGAGTGCGAAGAAGTTAAATCACATTACGAAAACTTGCCCATGCAATAAACAGAGATTTTTTAGCTGATATTTTAAATGATATTTTTCTTATTTTTGCTCAAAACATAGATTGTGGGTACACGTTAGAACCGCCTCGACCCTAACGAGTACCCACAATCTATATTTTGGAGCAAAAATAAGAAAAATAAGTATACCCCTGCATACCCCAGTTTTACTATATAAATGTTGGGTTGAAGGGGGGGATATATTGCACGGACATGTTTTCATGATGAGATATAGGAACATACTGTTTCATTTGGATCATCAATGGAGGACAAAACTTATCGCTTGTGATAAAGGTTATAGTATCGGCAAACGTTGGTGTCATCGCCGTTGTCGTAGTCGGCGTCGTCGTGGTTGTTCACAACGTTCAAACACCTTCTCTTCCTAAACTGCTTTGCAAACCAAAGCGAAAGCGAAATTTGCATAAATCGCCCCGGTCACATGACCAAGATGGCCGCGAATCGTATGTATGGTAAAAATCCCTAAAAGGCCTAAGTCAGCTGCCGGGTGGCAGGAGATTAATACCTTTACTGAGACAGGTAATACAAGTATAGATTTGCTACTGTGCAGCTACTGTCATATTTATTGCCTTATGATCATTCCCAACGCATTACCAATAAGTTAATCACAGTTTTGGGCATAGGTATTTATGGTTACCTATTTTACAAGGGAACATATATCAGTTATTCTAGAGGAGCAGCCACAGTCAATCAAATTGATTATTGGAATTTCATCTGCTGCTGGAGATGTTAACCCAAATACTGAGATAAGCTACCTAGTTTTGCCTTTTATACTCCATCTAGGCGTTTAAACAGCTGCACCACTGGAACTGTTGATCCGATTTCATTAAAACTTGGTATGTGACATTGGTGAGTCTGGCCCATCCTGTTTTATGTAAACCATCATAACATCGGGTGCACCTATGTTATAGGTAACATTGGTTTGTTATTTTACCCCCCCCCCAGTAATTTTATATTACTGATCGTTCGAAGGTGGTACTTCTGTTGTGGTTTTGGGGTCGAATTTTTGTGCTGTTTGAGCCTTATGTACGTTTTCATATTTTAGTTCAGTTCCGGTAACTGAGTGGCCGCCTATTGGGGAATAGCTGCTCACTCGGCTTACGACATGTTTTCATGGTATAAGTACTTAACTGTCATTTTAGTTTTTTTCCCATTATGGAGTGGGAATTTCTTTCTGATTGCGCCATTTCCTGATCATTACCTATTTGTACTTTTTGTAAATAATAAATAAGATGATTTTTTTTTTTTTTTTTTTTTTTTTTTTTTTTTTTTTTTTTTTTTTTTATCAGAATATAATCGATTTCTGGAGTCTCTATTCTTACTCTGTCCCGAAAGTTGATAGATACAGACAGCTTATCGAATTGATGAAGTAATGTTAGAGTGCAATGTGGACATTTATTGACCTTGGTCTACGGTCATTAACATATTAAAACTAAAACTAAACGTTCTCTGAAAGCTCTTAATCAACCAAATCCTAATTTTACGTGGAACGTCATTGGGATGGGGGAACGATATGATGTATAAATGATTCAGGTCACGTGATCGAGATGGTTCCCAGCCCATATATGATAAAACCCCTTCAAGTATCATCTTCTGAACCATTGTACTGATTTCAACGAAACTTGAAATATAGCGTCCGGGACTCTGTCCATCGTAGTTTATATAATCATTTTGTTGGGTTGACCTTGACTTATTATAAAGCATAGTTAAATTAAATCACATTATAGTCAATGGTAAAAGTGAAAACAATGGATGTTTAAGAAAGCTGTATGGCCTGTACAATGGATGTTTCAGAATGCTGTTTGGCCTGTGACCTTGCAATTGATATATAGAGACAGTTTAATATTGAGTAAATAACGTTTTTGGAGTACTTAAGGCCAATGTCATTTTGTTCTGAGATCATTTTTCAAGGACCAAATCTCCGGAGAGCGCTCTCAGGACTAATGGTCCACTGCTTTTGTTTCATCTATGATTTTTGTAACTCATTTAAGCCTGGCGTCCCTTTTTTGGGACATAGGCAAACAGCATAGCCCCAGATGTGAAGCCGCAGAACGCGGCGTCCCATCTGGGGCTATTCTGTTTGCTTAGAGAAATTTCATAGAAAATTTGAATAAAAAATTAAAATCACACCTGAAGCCCCTAAAAATGAGAGTGGACTCACCCAAATGATAACAATGGGTGAATCCATCCATCACCAATGGGTTAAATTACCCAAGATAGAAACATATCCACCACCTGTCAATTAAAGTGGGTTCGTAGACATAGTATGTCATTGAGAAATGCTTCGAGTTGACATCTCTTTAATAAGAAAATGTCAATCGTCTGTAAAAGAAACATTACAAAAGTTCTGTCTCTTTGGGAAAAACCATTGTCACTGTCAGTGTTAAAGAAAGAATCGATTATACGAGATCTTATCTTAGGCACTAAGAGACATTAAACAGGACATATTTTCTTAGAGATTTCTCCTTTAATACTTATATTTTTCTGTTCCGTCAACCGACAATAATTTTGAAAAAGAAGAAACAAATAGAGAACCACCTTTCCTCAAAGCACTATACAGACGCAATGTCATGTCTTTTTTTAAAAGTATCCTATATCTTATGAGATCTAAGATATGAGCCTGTGCGTGAGAAAACCAACAATTTGGGTTTCGACCATGTCCGACACAAACCAAACTGTACAGTCACAGAAGATAATTAGAGGCTTGAAATTTTGGATTTAGAAAGTAGAGGAATTGTACTATCCATGTAGCGAAAACAAAGGCGCTGATCAGCTTCGCTGTGACTGTGCATATCCCCAGGGATAGAATAACCTGTGGGGTCAAATTCTTTTTCAAGATAACAATTATTCTGTCCATTTGCCCATTTCCTGAGAGTTTTTTTCCCAACAATGACATTATAACAGTTTTCTGCATATCTGACCTGAGCTAACCTTGCCAGGTCATCACAGGGTCATAATTTATATACACATCGTAGCACTCTAGTCCCGATAACTACATTTCAAGTTTCGTTGCAAAAGGTTCAGCAGTTCTAGAGAAGACGATTATTGAAGGGTTTTTGCCATAAATGGGCATGGTGCCCATCTTGGTCATGTCACCTGGGTTATTAATTATATACACATTGGTTTCCCCTTTCATATAGATGCTTCCTATAAAATTTTATGAGAGGAAAATATTTGAATATTATGTTTATATACATATATTGCTCCAGGGTGGGGGCAGACCAACCCCGGGGCCCAATTTGTTTTCAGAATCTTGAAGTTTTAGTCCATTTGCCCATTTCCTGAACGTTAATTCAAATGAATGGGTGACCTATGCTAACCTTGTACAAAAAGTCAAGGTCATCACAGGGTCATGATTTATATATACTTTTCACGGTATAAGTACCTGATTGTTAATTTAGTTTTTTCCCACCTCGGTTTTTGGAGTGGGATTTTTTTTCTGATTGCGCCTTTTCCTGATCTTTGCCTACTTGTACCTTTTTGTAGTACTTCAGCCCATATTCTACATGACAAGTTTCGTTGAAATCGGTCCAACGGTTCCAGAGATCTGAAGTAGATTTTTGAAGGGTTTGGCGGCCATCTTGGGTATGTGGCCTGGATTATCTATTCTTGCACACCAGATAGAGAAATCCTACGTTTTACCCCATGTGAGAAATTCTTTTCTTACATACCTCTATCATAAAGATAGAAAAAATCCGGTATTTTAGTGGTGGTAGATAAATCGATCTTACACTGCTGGTTTGGTTGCTCATGCAAGATAAGAAAAGCACGCGATATAATTCGATCGTTTCTACTGCTTGCAGCAATGGCGTTCACCAAAACTAGACAAAAGTGATGTTTTTCACAGCGAGTATCCTTGAATCACGCTCGTTTTAAAATAAAAACAAATAAAAACTACATCACTATTGACTTTGACAACGATTTATTTACATTTGACGTCACATCCGTAATATGCACAACGTCACAAGGGTTAAAGCACGGTACCAGGTTACGTTACCGGTAAAAGGATAAAATCGGAACTATGTAAGAAAAAGAATCGATCATGGGTGCCCAATGGAGAATGGAAAATCCCAACCCTCGGGTCCACCGTTCCAGTGGGAAACGAGGCGAGCCTCGTTTCCCACTGGAACGGGTGGACCCTCGGGTTGGGATTTTCCTATCTCCACTGGACACCCGGCCATGATGGATTCTATTTATCTCACTTCGTTATCTCACCCCGGTCGCACCCTGCGTTCAAGTGTTCTTTTTTAACATTGGTTGTTTAGGACGTCACGTAATTTCGTCGCTAAGCGCACACGTCACAATGACGCCAAAACGTTTTAATTCAAAATGGCGGACGCCGCGATTGTAGCATTTTTCTAGGTAAATAACATAAAAATCAAGCTTCGCCGCATTAAATCGTGCAAGAAAAAGAATCCATCATTCATGTAAGGTAATGGATAGAGCCTCGTGATGCCAAAATGTGACCCTCAGGACAGATTTGTCTATCCATACCTGACACTCATGTAAGATTCTTATATTAAGAACCCCCCCCCTCAAACCTACAACGCCTGTCTGTCTGTAGTTTACAAACGATCTTGAATGTTGCTTGATGAAGTTTAATCAATGTTAACTTTGCGTATTTGGCACTTTCATGTTTCTGTCACTGATAATCTACGTCCACTACTCTGTTTGTTAATGTTCTGTCATATTTCTGAAGCTTGATATTAGATTATTCCATTTATTTTCGTACATAAAGTTATCTTTCACAGACTTAATTTCCTTTTTCTGTTTATATGGCATGTTTCATATAAACTCTTACTTCATGCGAGTCGGTATTGTCAATCAAAAAATATCTATACTTAGATCAAGCATTCTGCACGGATCGAAAACACTATTTTAAAACGCAATAGAGACGTTCTGGTAAAATCCCATTTCTATCGTACCGTTATACACCAGTTCCAATGCCAGCACACTGTGACCAATTTTTCTTGTAATCACACACTTGACTGTAAGCTGTTACATTTACGAAGATAACGTTTACATTGTTTCTGATTGAGTACAAAGTTTTGTTGGCTTATCGAAATTCGGGTTTCGTGGTAGTAAAATGAAACACGCGTTATTCGCGCCTTCACTGTGTATGTGCGTGTAATACTTACATTACACTTGTAAGAACATACATGTAGTTGCAGATCGAAATGCGTTCCAGACGTCGACGTGTAACAACAGGACGTCGTGACATGAAACGCAATAGCAAGCAATACACCACTTTCGAGAAGACGCAGGATTATCACTAAACTGGCTCAAGGTATATGTTACTCTGGGACACAGTGTCGACGTTTGTATGTAGGGTTTATGTCAAGCTATCTGAATTCTGACATTAATTTGTAATGTTTTGATTAGAATCTTTCATCAATCTATTGTAGAAGTTTGAAAAGTCCATACTATCTCCCTTTGAATGTTTTACTGCTTCCAAAGGATCAAATATTTATATTTTATTTGTTGTTTAAAATTTGCGATTGAAATAATTTTGGTTTGAAAGGATTATTATTTATTTAATCTTTATTTATTTATTGATTTATTTCAGTTTTACGTCCCTTTCAAGATTATTTCAGCTCATATGAGACGGACCAATCAGTAGGTGGGGCGAAAAAGGGAGAACACCGAGAAAAACCACCGCGCACACCCGCAAGCAGAACTTCACATGTGGGATAGGATTTTTATGTCTAAATTGTAACCGTGCAGAACGTTTGGCCTAATGTATATGTTACAAGCGTTTCGATCGTATGTGAGGCGACTGTGGGAAAAGCCCTCATGTTGGAAAAAGTTACGACTATCTAGGAAAACTTCCGTCAGGCGCTTAGGTGGGAAAAGTCTACGGCACAGAGAATATTGCATAAATATGAGCCACCCCATGGGAAAACCAACAATCTGCATATGCGAAAACAAAGACGCATATCTGCTTCGCGGTAACCGCGAAGCTGATCAGCGTCTTTGTTTTCGCTACACGGATAGTACACTTCCTCGTCTACTTAACTCCAAAATTTCAAGCTTCTAGCCTGCTTCTGTGACTGTACAGCCTGATTTGTGTCGGACCTGTTCGGAAACCCCACGAGGCGGCTAATATGTCACCATGATAACCGACTGCAATTTCTAGCTACCTCGTTTTTCCGGCTTTAAGATCGGGTCAGTCAACAACCTTGCAGGTTGTTCGAACGCATAGATGCAAGCAACAACGTTGAAGTAAAAGAACTAAAATATAACTACTAGTGGAAATCATACTAAAATACGTGCAAAATAGTGAGAAAAAGTATGATTAATATTGTACTGTTGCTAAAGTATGAAACTGTAGAAGATATGCCTTAAGGTTTCTTTCGTTTCCGAATTATCACACTGGCATGACTGGTGACGTAAACGCACTGGCTATTGCACGAACGTATAGGCTAAGGCAATTTCAACGCTATGCTAAGAAAGAAAATGGCGAATAGTGAGACAGAAACCTTTAGGCACAGAAACGTTTATTCCTAGATGTTTAGCGCATTTTTAACCTCTGCTAAGACGACTTTTACCACTTAGGCACTTTTCCAACTTAGTCGCCTGACAATATCGTGCTTGATATTTTTACTGATGTCATTTTAATCATGATGAGCGCAAAGAACATAGACTATTGTGTCTTAAGCAGACGCCCATTCAATCATCTAGTCTTTTTACGGAACTATGGCATCTCTTTTGTACTGCAGTTTGTTATTATCAGGACATTTTAAAGCACTGACACGGTATTATCCAAGCACATTTTCCCTTGAGATAAGTTAGAATTCTGGGAATTTTGGCAGTTGAGCCGCTGCAAGAGAAAACCAGCCATTTTCGTTTTCGTTTCGACCAGGTTAGACACAAACTAGGCTGTACAGTCACAGAAGTAGACCAGAAGCTAGAAATTTCGGATGTAAAAAGAAGAGGGATTGTACTATCTATGTGGCAAAAGCAAAGAGCCTGATCAGCTGTGTAGTTACTGTACAGCTGAGCTGCGTCTTTCTTTCGCCTGTGCATGTTGCTGGCCCGTTTTCTTATGCGGAGGCTAAATTAATATGAACCCAATTTTGGGATCCTCTGAAAACAATTGACTTGAAAGTATACACAAAAGACAAAAACATTTGGTAGGCCAGACAATGAAATAAAAAGTTTGGATCCTTTGAAAGCAGTAATTTAAAATATTCAACGGAAGATAGTATGTATGAACTATATTGTGCAGTTTCGAGTGATGCACCCTCATCTGTAGCCCTTTTAAACCGGCAACGAAAGCCAGACTATTTTGCTGCAATATCGAAAAAACACACGAGGTCAAAATCAACGACGCATTCATAAACGGGGTCAAATAATTATAAAAATGCTTATCTGTGAGTCCTGGTTTTTGATTCATCAGGATGTTTATCATGATTTATTTGTTTGTTCTTGATGATTCATTGACTAGTTAGAGATTCACCACGAGGACCGAAGAACTAACTAAATGTTATGAACCACTGCAGAAGCTGAGGGTGAGGTTATGGCCATGTAAAATCGATTTAAACCCGCCAGTAACTTTGTGTTACTGATCGTTCCAAGTCGATACTTCTGTGGTGGTTCTTTTTGTTTTATGTCTTGGTGTTTAAAATATTTTTTGTGCTGTTGGCGCCTTATGTATGTTTTCATATTTTTAGTTAAGTTAAGGTAACTGAGTGGCCACCTATTGGGAAAATAGCTGCTCATTCGGCTTACGAAATGTTTTCATCGTATAAGTACCTGATTGTTAGTTTGTTTTTTTCCCACCTCGGTTTTTGGAGTGGGAATCTTTTTCTGATTGCGCCTTTTCCTGATCTTTGCCTACTTGTACCTTTTTAGAAATATGTTTCTAAACGTAAATGTTTTGAACACTCTGAATATCTTTACTGATTACAAAGGATCGAAAGAAAAATAGATTCTGCACTATGGATGACGTACGGGGAGACGTTATAGGGCTGCCACCCGGAACAACGCCAGCTGCAGTAATAGCAAATAAAATAAAACGTTTGAATCCTTCGGAAGCAGTAAAAATATTCAAAGGGAGATAATATGGATTATATTGCGAATTTTCGGGTTATGAATCCTGTTTTGAATAAAATTGTCTCCATTCAAAAACAAATTACAAAACTTCTATATGCTACCTTTTGATGAATGTATTTTTCTAAGCAGAGCTAAAATAATGTATAAAATATATAATGATTTGATGCCAAATTAGTTACATGACTATTGAGCTATTTTAATGCGAGACACAGCCCTTATGATACGACAGCAAAATAACGGTCGGCGACAAGTAGAAACTACATGGTCACAGTTGATAAACAAGTGGTATGAAATGGGTGACACGCAGTGCAATTTTGTCCGAAGCTGAGATGAAAAATTTGAATTTTCTCCTATACCATTTACTCTTAGACTGATAGATAGGTGCAGTCAATGCAGAAATTGAACATTTATTGAATGAAAGTAACTTAAGACGTTTTCGCAAACACTGCCGCCTCATGAACATATAGTGCTTCCAACACAATAATATTGAAGTGTTTGCGAAAAATAATTTTTTATGTTTCTTTCTTTCAATAAATGTTCAATTTCTGCATTGACTGCATCTATCTATCATTCAGTAGAAGAAACGCTGTAGGAGAAAACTCGAAAATCTAACCTCAACTTCGTTCTCCATTGTAGCGTGTGTCACCGATCATTTATCGATTTGCATGGATACAGTACCACGTGATTGTCAGTAGTGATAGTATCACAAACGAACTCTTACTCGGGTGTGATAGTATGGAAACGTATCCCTGAAAATATAAAATGGCCCAATTCATTACCTATCTTCCTTAAACGATGTACTGAGCGGTTAAAAGACTGATAGTTTTATTTGGATATACATGTATGGTTAAATAAACCTCCGCTGCCATTTGAATTTGAACGCACTTTGTATCTTGTCTGTATATTTATTTTATTTCTTTCTTTTATTTTCTTTCTTTCTTTCTTTCTTTCTTTCTTTCTTTCTTTCTTTCTTTCTTTCTTTCTTTCTTTTCATTTTTTCTTTCTTTCATTTGTACGCACATGTGTGCGTTTCAATCAGTATGTAATCAATTGTATTTATTTTGCAATTGTATGTTGGATCCTACAATTGTTCAATATTTGTATGTTACTGTAATTGTAATGTTTAAAGGGCCCAAAGGAAGATTGGCATAACCAAGTGGGCCAGCCTGGTAAAATAAATAATGTGCTTGCTTTGTTTTGCTTTGTTTCGCTTTGCTTTGCCTTGCATTGCCTTGCCTTGCTTGTTTGCTTTTTTTCACTTTTCAAACTTGCAAGTAAACCCATTGAAATCATCCAATGATTTTAAAATTAATGTCAACAAGGCCGAACATATCTTACACACAAGAACACGGATTATGATTCCTCTGCTTGTGTTCATATTGCATAGACGTTATACAGGTCCACAGTTGACGTCAACGCCCATTATGTTATGTTATAAAAGAAAGGCTGTTTCTAAAATTTATTACCCCACCACCATGAGTAAAATGAATAAATTGTTGGAGGAAACTGCTCGTACATTGTATCACACCGTTCATCCAGATACAATTAACGCGGAAAGGTCTTCCAAACGCGGATATAAACAATAGTATTTTCACTGGCGAGAAAAATAGAGTGAGCATTTATTATCTTCTATTATAAGGAATATCGGCTGAGTAGACTTTTGATTGACATACAATGAAAAAGTACATAACTTTGCAAATGTTTACCTAAATTCCTGTTTCATAAATTCTATTAGTTGCAGAAATATAGGCTACTAAATCTGACTTGGATGCACAAAAAGAGAAAAATCTTGGTAAGAATGTATGTTAATCATTATAAAAGCGCGAAAATATGGCGATGTTGATGTTTTTTGGAGGATCGGTGACCGCTTCAAGTGTTGCCATTACACGAACCCACGCAAAATTATTGAAAGAGAATAAGAACTATTTGAAATTGGGTACTCTCATTTAATATGGTGCAACATACCACGGTTCAAATTCTCAAGCAGGTGAAACGAACTCGGACCATTCGGTGCAACAAACACGGATATTAAAAACCAATTTCTTGTCTTATTTTAAGGGAAACAGGCTGCAAGCGAATTTTGTATGGTTAAGAATCCATAGATGGTTGGTTTAAGACCAATTATGGATTAATATGGCGTGATAAAACCACAAGGAACGTGGATGAGCACTTTCACTACGCTCTGGCCACGACATTAGGAAACCATGTTAACATGTTTTATAGAGCGACGGGCCCAATCAGCTGCATGTAAACCGAGAAGCTGTCCGTGCCTTTGTTTCTGTTCTTTAATCTCGACAAATAAAAACCTTAGCTAGCTTCAGTTTGATAGTGTCAGATATGGCCAGAGCTCCAAATGCTTTTGCCTTTCATATTTAAACACCAACTCTATTACGCTAGTCTGTAGGTTATTACATGTAAAACATATGGTGCAATGTATGGATGCATTTCTTTCATGAAGATATGGCCAAGAAATTTATCATGATTGTCTCTCCCACTCTTAAGTGTGGTCAAGTAAAATACTTTGTGAAAGGTCCTTTATGACAACAAGTAAAACAAATTATGAATATAAACGTATATAGACTACGTAGATTCAAGAAGAGCAGTTATTAGTGGTGAAAGAAATGTGCACAAAACTCGTTACCATGCCTCTGGAAGGCTTTAGGTGTGAAAATAATGACTGACCGTCTCCGAGGGTGAGGTTATGGTCATGTAAAACCGGTTTAAGCCCGCCAGTAACTTTGTGTTACTGATCGTTCCAAGGCGGTTCTTTTTGTTGTATGTCTTGGTGTTAAATTTTTTTGTGCTGTTGGTGCCTTATGTACGTTTTCATATTTTAGTTAAGTTTGGGTAACTGAGTGGCCACCTTTTAGGAAAATAGCTGCTCATTCGGGTTACGGTATGTTTTCATGGTATAAGTACCTGATTGTTATTTTAGTTTTTTCCCACCTCGGTTTTTGGGGTGGGAATCTTTTTCTGATTGCGCCTTTTCCTGATCTTTGCCTACTTGTACCTTTCTATATGACCTTGTCTGTTGATCCCGTAGTTTTAGTTTAAACATATTTTTTTCAGATTCACAAATAACATATCTACATACATTGGCTAAAGGTACGTGACAAAAATGATTAGAACGAAAGCAGAGCTTAGAGCTTATAGAGTTCTTCTCCATGCAAATGTTGATCCTGTAACAAAAACTAATAGCAACAGGGCATAGTTTGACTCTTGATCCGGTGAGGTCGGGGGTGGGCATGCTTGCACCAGGGTTTTGTCTTTGAGCAAAACATTTTATTTCCGTAGGACTGGTTAGTACCCAGGAAGCGGCGGCTCCGTCCTGACACGACTGAAGAGTCGTTAAGTGGGATGTTTATTCACAACACAAACATACAAACAAATACCTTTACAGGTGTATATATCGTTTCTCTGATGATTCTACGGAATAAGTATCCATCAAAAAAGCTGTTAGCAGGTATGTTATGGTGTTATATGTTATATGCCATCCCCGAATTCAATCATAAATCAAGTGAATAACCGACTAAAAAGCCAATCGAATGCATTTATAGCACTTTTACTTTATAAAAAGAAAACGTTCTGTCAGTGTCTTCATATTTTCGAATCCGTGTTTGTTTTATCCAAATTATGTGGATCATCCGCGTTGTGTAGTATCAACGTCCGTGGTAAGTTGTACCTTGAAGTAAACAAGGCTGATTTTTAAACATGGAAATCAAAACCCAAAATGACTTTTCCAGTTTGATGCATGGTATGAATATATTCCATAGATGTCAAAAAATAGATTTGAAGAAATATTTGCACGAAACAAATAAATTCTACAAATATGAAAAGAATCGGGAAGTAGGCGAGAAAATTATGATTTACGAATTACAATCGCTTGTATCTATAGTTTACACAAATCTTTTGTTATGATACTGTACCATTCTCAAGATAAACCATTTCGCATCAGCTCTGCATAAACACATTATATATAACAACAATTTAAATGTTATTTATTTATGTTTTCTTACCTTGTGTATTTCCGCGATACAATTGTTTATATCCGCGTTTGGAAGACCTTTCCGCGTTTGTTGTATCTGGATGAACGGTGTGTTGTATGTTCACTGACAAGTTATTTTCAAATGATTTCAAGGTGTTTATATTATGGTTAATGTTAAAGGATTCAGTGAGAATTTATTATTCATAGAATAAAATAACACTTGAATAAATGAAAGCTGTTACACGAAATGGTCAGCTAGCTTCAACAGAATTGGTGTAACTATATACATATACCTTTTTATGACAAATAAAGCATATTAGTATATATTCGGCTTCGTCTTAGATATTTGAGGAGTATATGTAAGCCAATGAATGAACCAATCATTCATAATAAGAAAACTGTCATTTAAGGATTTAAATTCAGATTTTAGCTTTCACTGGATGACATTAGGCTGTTTTAATGTCTGTGAAGTCCGAAGGGCTTCTCTATGTTTTTCATAATCCAGTGAAAGCTATAATCTGAATTTCAATACTTATATTTACATCTTAAATTATCAATAAAGTATCAGATTTTTGTATGCATATATCATCGCTCATTTTCATGTGATTTGACATTAAATCCGACTTTACGTAATTTTGGAACAGCCAAAGCGCTCAAGTTCATGGCGAAACGCGACCGACGTCACGCCAACAAGGGTAAACAAACAACGTCACTGGCTGGTTTTGACGTCGCTCAGCCCATAGGCGTGGCCTCTAGATCACATGACTTGGGAAAGGATAAATATAGGCTACGCCTACCATCCGATCCTTTGATGCTTATACATATACATTAGAATGCTGTTATATGTATGTATACAAATGTATTGAACTGTCTGTATATATGTGTGTCGAGAAACTAATAAATAAACATGACTTAATGTTTATCATTGGGGAATGAAGAATATCAAGAAAAATACTTTCATCTAGGGCGAGCAATAAAAATGTAAATATATGAAGTTGGTGAGCTAGTTTCTAATCAATAGAACTGGTGTAATACGATACATTTACCGATCAAATGACGCATAAAAGTACAATGCATACATTCCGCTTCATCGTATACTTGACCCTAAGATATGAGAGGAATATAGGATTGCCAACACATAAACCTGGATTAAATAAGAAAAGTAGGCAATGATCAGGAAATGACTTTATCAGAAAGAAATTCCCACTACGAAAACCGAGGTGAGAAAAAACTTGATTGACAATCAGGTACTTATACGAAGAAAACAAATCGTAAGCCGAGTGAGCAGCTATTACCCAATAGGCGGCCTCTCAGTTACCTGAACTTAACTAACATATGAAAACGTACGTAAGGTTCAAACAGAACAAAAATTCTACTCCAAAACATAGAACAGATAGAACCGCAACAGAAGTACCGCCTTGGAACGATCAGTAATATAAAATTACTGGGGGCTTAAACCGGTTATACAGGGCCCTTACCTCACCATCATCTTATCTTCTGCAAAGGTTCACAACATTTAGCATAAACCGCAAGGCATTGCATAGCTGCACGCACTGCGTCACTCTTCAGAATAGGATTGCCCGGAACGCGTATTTGCCCTATCAGACGTTTTCTATTTTTGTGTTGATTAAATTATCACTTAAATGTCATGGTAAATACCGTTAGCATACGAATAAGTTCGTCTGCAGATTGAAAATTGTAATTTGCATAATTAATTACTTTAACAATTGTATAAAGACGGTCTCCGCTGGATCAAAGTTACCACGCATGCACTTAAAATCACATATGGAGAATGGTGGTAGATACGTACATGTAATGTCATATAGCAATAAGCAGCCAGATCGACAAAATCATCTAGCCGCCTGGAACGTTTTTTCTTTGATGGGTATAGATTTGTCTACACGTTAATAAATCATCTATAATTAAGGAAGCTGTGACACGAAATGGCCAGCTAGCTTCAAAAGGAACTGGTCTTACGAGATACGTTTTCCTATGAAATGAAGCATAAAAGTACGTGTATAAATGCTGCTTCGTCACATAATGGACCCTTAAATAGCAGTCACACATTAGCGTATAAGCCAAACGCGCACCGGGCGTGTTGACAAAAATGTAACATTCAACATACATCAGGAACACGTCGGAGACACCTGCGTTAGAAACGCGTTACAAGCATGATTATTACGTTTGGTGTACGCTTGGTACATTGGTATAAGTCGCTGTAGGTCGGTGCAGGCTCCAGGCGCGTTTTGGCTCAGGTATACTTAAAAATTGGCTCGAAGGCGTGTGTCATACGTTTCGAATAAGTTCCACTCGCGTTACAGGCGCGATGAATACGCTTTGAACGCGTTTGGTGCACGTTTTAAACACGCCAGTGTACGGTACATGAGCGTTCCGATTTTACAAGACTTTTGTAATGTGACCCAAGCGTGTATGAGACGCGCGTTGGACGTTTGCCGCGCGCCTAGAGCGCGTGCTAAGCATGTCTGGGACGCGTTTTGAGACTTTTTCATACGCTTCGGTCACGTGCTAATATGTGACTGCTAAAACGAGTTTAAGAAACAAATTAATTTTTTAGACGTCCAAAATCTTCAGCGTTACAACCGGAGCGCGTTTGGGTTATACACGCTAATGTGTGACTGCTCTTTTAGATATTTTAGGAATATAGAGATTTGCAATGCGTGAACATGGGATAAATCATCCATTGTAAGAAACCTGTTACTCGAAATGGTCAGCCAGTTTCAGCAGAATTGGTGTAACGAGATACATTTTTCGATTAACTGAGGCATAAAAGCATGAATTCTGCTCCATCATAACTGCGTCCTCAGATAATTTGAGGAGTATAGGTTTGCATCACGTGTTCCTGGAATAAGTCTTTATAAAAAGCTATTGCACGCAATTAGTTAGAGATTCAAACAACTAACTAACTGTTGTGATTCACTGCAGACGTTAAGGGTGAGGTTGTGGCCTTGTAAAATTGATTCATGTCAAACAGTATTTTATATTACTGATCGTTCCAAAGCGATATTTCTGTTGTGGTTCTAATTGTTTATATGTTTTGGTGTTGAATTTGTGTGCCGTTTGCACCTTATGTACGTTTGCATATAAGTTCAGGTAACTGAGTGGTCGCCTATTGAGAAGTAGTTGCTCACTCGGCTTACGATATGTTCTCTTAGTATAAGTACCTGATTGTCAATGTAGTTTTTCCCACCTCGGTTTTTGGCGTGGGAATTTCTTTCTGACTGCGACATTTCCTGATCATCGCCAACTTTTACCTTTCATTATATCAATCAGATAATAAGACAGCTGTGGCAGGAAATGGGTCAGCGATCTTCTAACCAACAGAATTGGTGTAACGAGATACATTTTCCATTAAGTAAAGCATTACGGCGTACACCCTACTCCATCATATGCAGCCCTTAAGCTATTGTTTTGAAAAGAACATTCTGAACATCTTTCATTTCACTACTGAAGCCTCTACGGTGTAGTGGTAAAGACTTTAAGTCGCTCACTTGAAAACCATGGGCCGTGCATGTGAGTTTGACCTCAGGCTTTCGAGAATATTGAGGTCCAGCCTCTATTTTACCTTTACTCTTGATTTGAACGTTAAGCAATTATGAAACCAACCAACCAACTAACCAAATTCACTACTAGTATGCTAGTCAGTATTATCATGTAAAGTGCGTAGCCACCTTCAACCAACCAAATTATATGCTAGTCAATCATGTAAAATGCGTATGTTTAATCCCTGCCGCATTCAGCGTATAGCACTAACATAGACAAGAGGGTGGAGGGTGGTTCAACTATTATACCTGTAGTGTGTATAGGGCCATAAGCGGTATTTCAAATGTTACTTGGCAGTTTTGATTATATACACAGTTCCTTCTGATTAAACATTCATTTTGAAAACGCCTTTTCCATTGAAGCATCAGGAAAAGGTACAAGTAGGCAAAGATCAGGAAAAGGCGCAATCTGAAAAAGATTCCCGCTCCAAAAACCGAGGTGAGAAAAAACCAAAATAACAATGAGGTACTTTATACCATGAAACATATCGTAAGCCGAATGAGCAGCTATTTTCCCAATAGGTGGCCACTCAGTTACCTTAACTTGACTAAAAATATGAAAACATACATAAGGCGCCAACAGCACAAAAAATTTCAAACACCAAGACACAAAACAAAAAGAACCACCACAGAAGTATCGACTTGGAACGATCAGTAACACAAAGTTACTGGCGGGCTTAAACCGGTTTTACAGGTACCTAACCTCACCCTCAGCTTCTGCAGAGGTTCATAACATTTAGTTAGTTATTTGGTCCTTGTGGTGAATCTCTAACTAGTCAATGAATCATCAAGAACAAACAAATAAATCATGATAAACATCCTGATGAATCAAAACCCAGGACTCACAGACTGAGTAAGCTGCCCGACGATGGAGATCCCTGGGCGCCGAATAACCTACTAACTCCGGAGCAAAAGAAAAACACCAGTTGGACCCCGGTGGGCTAAGCAACAGACAAGAAGCTCCGGCCCCAACCAACTAAAATGAATAGCTTTAAGTCGGGGCCATCATAGAGTCTGACCATGAAATGTAAACACGTCCATGAAATGTATACTCTCTTGAACCTCAGTTTTATATTGCAAAAAAGTACAAGTAGGCAATGATCAGAAAATGGCGCAGTCAGAAAGAATTTCCCAGTCCACAAACCGAGGGATGGGAAAAAAACTAAAATGACACTTAGGTACCTATACTAAGAAAACATCCCAAGCCGAGTGAGCAGCTATTTCCCAATAGGCGACCACTCAGTTACCCAAACCTAAATAAAATATGAAAACGTACATAAGACTCAAACGGCACAAACATTCGACACCAAAACACAAAACAATTTGAACCACAACAGAAGTATCGCCTTGGAACGATCAGTAATATAAATTAACATAAATATAAATGTAATATGAAACTGTGGTATACAGGGGTAAACGTATTCCCTTAGTTTTGATTCAAAACATAGATTGTGGGTACTCGTTAGAACCGCCTTGGCAAGGCGGTTCTAAAAGTGTACCCACAATCTATGTTTTGAGCAAAATAAGAAAACTATCAATTTTCCTATTGAAAATATTTAATCTTTACAGCCAAAAAAAAAAAAAAAAAAAAAAAAATCTCAATATATTGCATGGGCAAGTTTTCGTAATGGAAACTTTAGTGCCTCTTTTGCATTTCGATATTAAATTATCAAGACCTTGATTTACAGCACAGACACAGTATTAACCAGTGGAATTATTAAAATGAACGTTTTCTCTTGAGATAAATGGCAAATATTAAGAGTAGTGGTACAATATTATTAGTTTAGATTCGTACTTATTTTACATAACTAGATGATTCTGGTCCCAAAAATTCTAACGTGTATCCACAACGTATGTTTAGAGCAAAAATATATAAGAGATCAAAATTTTACAAATGAAATTTTCAATGTTTTCTTCTGAAAAACAAATCTTTGTATATTGCATGGACAAGTTTTCGTAACACAAAAAGACCAGTGAAATCATCAAATGATTTCACATTTGAACTTAAGACAATTAGTTGTATGCTAAGTAAGTGATTCGAAACTTTGCTTAAATATTTCTAAATAAATATTTCGAAGAATTTCACATAATGTACCCATATACTGGTATTGTATCATTTTTAGCACATTGGCCAAACTCCGATGCAAAACTTGACTTGCAATACAGCATATAAATAGTCGGATATGGTCGTTTGTCTCTCACTAATGAGAAAGACCATCATTATTAGCTCACCTGAGCCGAAGGCTCACAGGTGAGCTTATAGTATAGTAGTCGAGCCGGCGTCCGTCCATCCGTGCGTCCGTCCGTCCGTCCGTCCGTGCGTTCACATTTTTAAACTTGAATATCTCTAAGACAACAAGGCCAATCGCAGTCAAATTTTATCTAAAGCATCATTGAGGAGGGGGAAAGGTTGCATTAGGTTTTGGGCCAGGTCAGATTAGAACTCTTGTTTCCATGGCAACAGATAGCCCTCATTGAGTTATAATGGGGAAAATGTTGTGGCCACTCTAGCAACTTCAATTTTGATTTGATCTTCTTCATTCTTGGGGATAAAAAGGACAACTATAACATCTCGGATGAGTTCGAATTTCAACTAGTTTCGACCTCAGATTGCGGAGTTAGCTGCCTTTGAGCGTCTGGAAAAATCCCCATAGACTTATAATGGGAAAAATGTTGTGGCCACTCTAGCGCCATTATTTTTCAGTGGATCTTCTTCATTCTTGCAGGTAACAAGGACAACTATAATATCTCAGATGGGTCGAATTTCACCTAGATCCGACCTCTGACTGTGGAGTTAGCTGCCCTTGAGTGTTTGAAAAATCATTTTTTTGTGTTGTGGCCACTCTAGCGCCTTCAATTTTGATCGGATCTTCTTCATACTTGGAAGTAACAAGGTTAGTCATAACATCTCGGATGAGTTTGAATTTCAGCCAGTTCCGACCCTGGACTGCAGAGCTATCTGCCCTTGACTGTGTGAAAAATCAATTTTTAGTGGCCACTCTAGCGCCTTCATTTTTATTGGGATATTCTTTGTTCTTGGCAGTAACAAGGACATCCATATCATCTCGGATGAGTTCGAATTTCGACCAGATCAGGCCTCTGACTGCGGAGTTATCTGCCCTTGAGTGTTTGAAAAATTAATATTTTGTGTTGTGGCCACTCTAGCGCCTTCAATTTTGATCGGATCTTCATCATACTTGGAAGTAAAAATTTCAGCCAGATCCAACCCTTGACTGCAGAGTTATCTGCCCCTGACTCTGTGAAAAATCAATATTTAGTGTTGTGGCCACTCTAGCGCCTTTATTTTATTCGGATCTTCTTTATTCTTGGAAGTAACAAAGACGTCCATAATATCTTGGATGAGTTCGAATTTTGACCAGATTCGACCTCTGACTGCAGAGTTATCTGCCCTTGAGTGTTTGAAAAATCAATACTTTGTGTTGTGGTAACTCTAGCATATTTGTTTTTCAGTGGATCTTCTTCATTCTCGCAGGTAACAAGGATACCAATAATATCTCAAATGAGTTCGAATTTCGACTAGATCCGACCTTTGACTGCGGAGTTATCTGCCCTTGAGTGTTTGAAAAATCAATATTTTGTGCTGTGGCCACTCTAGCATTTTTGTTTTTCAGTGGATCTTCTTCATTCTTGCAGGTAACAAGAATAACTACAATATCTCGGATGAGTTCGAATTTGGGCCAGATCCGACCCCTGACTGCAGAGTTAGTTGCCCTTTAGTGTTTGAAAAATCAACATTTTGTATTGTGGCCACTCTAGCGCCTTCAATTTTGATCGGATCTTCTTCATTCTTGGAAGAAACAAGGATAACCATAACATTTTGGATGAGTTTAAATTTGAGCCAGATTTGACACTGGACTGCGAAGTTAGCTGCCCTTGAATGTTTGAAAAGTCAATATGTCCAGTGACTGCACTTGTTGACTCTCAGGTAAGCGATCGTTGCCCTTGGGCTACTTGTTTCTTGAATAGGTTCGTGTGTGTTGGTGAGTTCTTTGATGGCTGACTATGCCATTTCTAGCTCTAAACTGTCGGTTGCAAGTAGAGCAAGTCAATGTCATTGAATCAGCTGGTGGCCCATTGGTATTGGCTTTTCGTCCTCTGCGCTTTCTTTCAGCTTCACATATTCTCTTTTTTTCATAGAGAGCTGCTCCTTTGTTGATGAAACCTCGCCATTTGATCGCTCCTGTGCAGTCTGTTCCCAAGTCCTAATTGGTATGTCGAAATCCCTCAGAGAGGATTTGAGGGTGTCTTTGTAGCGTTTCTTCTGGCCGCCTTGAGAGCGCTTTCCCTCTTGAAATTCTCCATAGAAGACTTTCTTTGGAAGTCTCTCATCAGGCATTCTTATAACATGGCCAGTACACCCTAGCTGTGCTAGCTTAAGACAGTATGCATGCTTTGCATCCCTGCTTTCCTTAGGACCTCGGTGTCTTGGATCTTGTCTTGCCACTTGATTTTTAACAGCTCTCAAACAGCTTAAGTGGAAGTGGTTAAGTATCCTTGCATGACGCTGGTATACTGCCCAGGTCTCACACGCATACAAGAGAGTTGGCAGTACCACAGCCTTGTACACTTTCAGCTTGGTGTCAAGCTTGATTCCATTTCGCTCCTAGACATTTGCACGGAGTCTTCCGAATGCCATACTGTATTTTGCAAATTCTGGCAGTGACCTCATCATCAATGTGCACTGCTCTGGAAAGAGTGCTTCCCAGGTAGGTGAATTTATCAACAACTTTCAGTTTTAACCATTCACAGTGATGGTTGGTTCATTGTACGGTTTCCAGGTGCTGGTTGGTGTGCAACCTGTCTTTTTTGTGCTGATTGTGAGATCATAGTTACCACATGACGTCGAGACTTGATCCATGGATCTTTGCATTTTTGCCCCTGAGCTGGCATCCTTATCCATATCATCTGCATAGAGGAGCTCATCTAGCACATCAGACTGTACCTTAGTTTTGGCTTGCAACTTTCTAAGGTTGAATATATTGCCATCAAAACGGTACCTGATTGGAAAACCAGTGTCACTGTTCTGAAAAGCATTCATGAGCATGGCAGAAAGCATCATGCTGAACAGTGTTGGTGCCATATCACAGCCCTGTTTGACCCCATTAGTTACCTCAAAGGGTTCAGAGAACTCGCAATCATTTTGCACGCGTGCCTGCATGCCATCATGAAATTGCCGCACCATTGCTATGAATCTGGGTGGACAGCCAAACTTGGCCATGATTTTCCAGAGTCCATCACTACTAACTGTGGCAAACGCTTTGGTGAGGTCGACAAACGTCATGTATAGATCTACATTCTGCTCTTGGCATTTCTGCTGAAGCTTTCTTGCTGTGAAGATCATGTCTAGTGTCCCCTTGTCTTTTCTGAATCCACATTGACTTTCTTGGATAAGGCCCTTCTAATCAAGATGAACATTCTGGCGGTTCAACAGAATTTTGCCAGTATCTTCCCAGCAATGGATAGAAGGGAAATACCTTTGTGGTTACCACAGACTTGTGGATTTCCTTTCCGCTTGTATAGGTGGATTATGGATGCATCCTTAATTCTTGTGAGATAGCCTCCTTCCTCCATATACAGTGAAACATCTCTGTCCGTTTCTCTGCCATGGGTAGCCCCCCCCCCCCCCCGGCCTTATAAACCTCTGCAGGAATTGCATCTGCACCTGGAGCTTTGCCAGATGACAGTTGTTGAACTACTTTTCTTGTTTCCATGACGGTTGGAAATTCATCTAACAGCACTCTGTTTGTGGAAGTCTGTCAATTGCATCCTCATTGATGCTCGATTCAGCACACTATTGAAATGGTCTGCCCACCTTTTCAAGATAGCCTCTTTATCTGTGAGAAGAGTGCTTCTATCTGCTTTGAGCAATGTGGTGGCTCCAGAACTCTTTGGGCCAAAAATGGTTTTCAGTGCATCATGAAATTTCTTCATGTCCTTTCTGTCCTCAAAAGACTGAATTTCTTCTGTTTTCTTCCTCAGTCAGGAATCTTGCATGCCCCTAAGCTTGGTTTGGATATACAATAAGATTGACAGCCAGTGTCTCGTAAATTCTCCGTGTTCTGTCAATAAACATTTTGAGCTTCCGTAAGGGCCAAAGGAATTGCTGATTATAGCAAATAACATGCCGGGTCAGAATCAACAGGTTCACTTGAATGGGGTGCTGGTCAACTCGTATTTTTTTCTCGTACTGTGGTCGACTCGTACTAAAAAATCTCGTACCGCATTTTACCTTAGTCAACTCGTACTTTTTACTTTGGTCAACTCGTACTTTATAATTGGTCAAGTCGTACTTTTGCCAAATCGCACCCCTTTTGTTATCTTGAGATAATTAGAGTAGATAATTGTATCCAATTATGGAACAATCAGTGAGTCTTTGTTGGGGGTTAGACTACGTTTTTCAGACATAAAAGCAAGTATATTAAATTCTTGCAAAACTGGTTACAAAGATCAAAGCAACTTCATTAAATGTACAACAATAGCTTTATTAGCATTATTTTCTACTGAAGTTTAAACAAATAATAATAAAATGTCAAACTAAATGTGTAATGCAAGTAATCATACAAATAATCTTATTTTTATAAAAACAATTTGGAGGGCACAATTTTAAAATTAATTTGTTTCTAGCCAGTAAAACGGTTTTGCAAAAATTAAAAGTGCGTTTTCTAAGATATATAAAATTGTTTAATTCTAAATAAAAAGTTTTAATGCCAGCACAAGCAAGTTTACAACCGTTAAATTGATAATAAACATCAAGAAAATGACGGAAATACATGCGTCAGCCCGCCATCGTGTCATTGGGGTTCAAACCCATGCTTAGTCAGTTTATGTTGGAAGACTGCTATGTAAATTTGCTTACCGGTGTCGCATTTTCTCTGTTGCCACATGCCACAGGAATCGCACTGAATGACATGCTGTCTCCCCGTCACCTTCTTGCTGCATGAAATGCAATTTTCAGTTTTTCTTTTATTCCCCATTTATGTTAAAATTGATAAAATCATAAAACTGATAAAACTTTATTTAAAATAATTTAAAAGACGCAGTCGTTCCCATTCTGCATGGTCATGTAGGTAAAATATTCAATTAACTGTTACTATTATCAAGGACCCTATATCGAGAAAATCCGCTCACTCAGGAATGCATGTCTAAGCCTGAATATGAGATTCAGATAAATTCTGCTCACACGGTCAATTAACTAAAGCATAAATACGTCATGCATGTAGTGCTTGTGATTACATCTTTTTTTCAAGAAAAGGTACAATAAAATGCAAAACATCATATTTGTCAAATAAATATTCATAAAATATATAAGATTATTTCAAAAGTACGAGTTGACCAAAAAAAGTACGAGTTGACTAAAGGTACGAGTTTACGTCAGTACGAGTTGACCAATTGAAAAGTACGACTTGACTAGGGACGAGTTGGAAAAAGTACGAGTTGACCATAACCCACTTGAATGCGATCCTCTTTTCAACATGATGCATCGAACACAAACAAACTGAGTTCGTTAGCTACAGTGCATAATTTTAATCAATTTGCAAACTCACGAGAACCTGTCATTAACTCATTTAAGCCTGGCGTCCCTTTTATGGGACAAAGGCAGACAGAATAGCCCCAGATGTGACGCCGCAGAACGCGGCGTCCCATCTGAGGCTATACTGTTTGCTGAGAAAATTTTCAACGAAAAATTTAACAATCACCCCTGACGTCCCTAAAATGAAAGTGGACTCATCCAATTGATAATTATGGTAGAATCCATTCGTCAAATATGGATTAAATAAATCATCCATAACAAGACATCTTGCATCTAGTTTAAATTAGCTTAGTTGAGAGGTCTGGTGTAACAAGACAAATGAGCCTATGCGTGAGAAAGCCAACAATTTGGGTTCCGACCAGGTCCAACACAAACCGGACTGTACAGTTATAGAAGATGGTTAGAGGTTGGAAATTTTGGATTTAGAAAGTAGAGGAATTGTACTATCCGTGTTGCGAAAACAAAGGCGCTGATCTGCGCCTTTGTTTTTGCATGTGCAGATTGATTGTTGGTTTTCACATACGGCGGCTCAAATAATACATCCAGGAAAAGAATGTTCAATAATCACTAGCCAACAAAACGCAATATGTACAGTTTCTGATCTTTTCTAACGTTTAACGATTCAGACCGACAAGAGTGCGGCGTCGACATACGACATGTACTATGAAAAGTAAAAATATCACCAAGGCCAAGGTCAGTATGTTATCATGTCTTCAAAAATGCACGTGTATTTGTAAATGTATATGTATTACTAGATTGCCCAGTGCACATGCCTAAATGAACAGTCATATTAAATAAAACAACGATGGAAGTTTATCATCAGAGATATGAAGTGAAAACTGATTGCTTTATAACGTATCATTTGTGAAACCATAATTTTTTCTGAGCAATTAATTAAATATGGCGATGTTAAGATCGTCCAGAGGTATTGAGACATCGAATGATATCATTGATATTTGAATGCTCATTCGGAGCTCAAAAAAAGAAACGTAACAATAGGCCACCGAGGATTTTAGAATTTAAGGTTAAAACGATGATAATTTCATGTTTGTTGCTGTATGATTCCCATTCATGGAATATTAGGGTATATTATGCAAACACAACTGATTTTAATTTCGATAAAAATTGAATGAGCAATTTTTGTCGTCTTAAATAATGCAAATCGGGAAAGATTTGCTCGACGTATGCGCACACTTTTTGAACCTCCAAATGATCAAGAAACAATGTCAGCTGCTCCCTCTCTAAAATTCATGAAAAAGAAATAAAGTTCCATGACACACAAGCTCGTAATTAAAACCATCAAAATCCCTATATTTTGAATTTAAAGGGGGATAGTTCCAATTTTATTCATTTCATTTCTTTAACTGCTAAGTGGTGCATGGTGATTTTAAATGAGGGTTTATAGCAGATTTAAATTGCACCATTGTTTTAATGTTTGCGCATGCGCTCTGTGTGTTTTATTACTTTCAGCATGCCTATGGTCGGCATCGAATAACTCCGGAAATACTCATCAAAATGAAAATCGGTTTCTTGCACACTAAAAAGACACTAACTAACTGGAATATACAAATGATAAGGACCTAAACATATCTTTTAAGTGTTTTTGTTTAAATAAAATGATACCCACCTGTACTTTTGAGTTTGTTCTGTTTTGCCCGTTTTTAGGTATATTGCTTTCTCGTCTTGTATTGAGCAAAGGTCCATGACCTGTCATTGTCTTAAACAATGTCCTTGCTATGCAACCATACATTACAGCTGCTATTAACAACGGTATCACGTAGAAAAGGACTAAGTCTGTAAGATAATACGCAAGGTACTGATTGCGTTCGAGTCTAAAGTAACAGATGTCTATCTCCTTTCCTCCACTCGTTACGGTGAATGTATACGTAAGTCCGAGCCAAGGTGAGCAATAGGCTACGGAAAGTATCCAGAGCACGGCTATGATACGTTTCGCTCTACTGACAGAGCAAATCACGTGAGCTTTCATAGGATGACATATTCCTATGTAACGTTCAACAGTAAAGGCAGCGATTGAAAACGTTGAAGCGTTTATTCCCAAATATTGAAGAAACACTAGGACTGAGCACATCACCCTGCCCCAAGGCCATTCCTTTATCTGGAAAAATGGCTCCGCAATGGCAGGAAGTGTCGCCGACATGAGGATAACACAATCCGCCACGGCTAGGCTGAGCAGGTAACAGTTGGTTGCAGTGCGCATGATCTTTGACCTAGATATCACACAGATCACCATCACATTCCCAAGCATTCCACATACTAATATAATGGTATACAGTGTCATCGACACTGCCGAATATGACTTGTCGTAATATAACGTTTCATTAGCCGTACCGTTACTGCTATTCATCATTAATTTATCTACAGACGCTTCCTTAATAGTAGTTTGATTGCACATTGCACACTTATATGTTTTCGATTACTATATATTTTATTCACTGTATAATTATCCGATTTGTCCTCAGTACTTATGATAAATTGAAGCACTGTAATATATTCTGTATAAAAATATTATTAATTTGAAATCGACCAATTGTATCTTTATATTATTTAAGGTCGCTCAGCGCAGAAACAAACTTATTTAACGATTTCACTGAAGTTCTTCTTGACATTTCTTGCTATGTGTTTTTGTCTTCTCTGCTTATAAAAAGACATAGTCTGTTTCCATCAAAGACATCTGAAAAAGAAAAGAAAAACATGAACCTAACACATAAACAGGTACCAATTCAACCCATGTTTTTGCAAGAATAAAGTTTAGTTCAATATACTAGTTGGGCACTGCATAGTACCATGTACCCTAGAGAAGGATTGCCCAAAACGCGCATACGAAAGTGCGTTTTCACTTTTTTCAACGTGAATTATTTATAATTATATTAATCACATGCATGTAACGGTCGCGTCATAGCTTGATCGAATTCGAAGTTACCGCGCATGTACTTTAAACCAGAAATAGAAAACAGTGCCATATGCAGTGGCATACACAATTAGGATCTAGAGATTCACCACGAGGAGAGTAGTACCTAAATATTGTGAACCATTGCGTAAGACGAGGGTTAGGTTAGGCGCCTGTAAAACAGGTTTAAGCACCCCCAGTAATTTTATATTACTGACCATTCCAAGGCGATACTTCTGTTGTGGTTCTAATTGTTTTATGTTTTGGTGTTGAATTTTTGTGCTGTTTGAGCCTTATGTACGTTTTCATATTTTTATTTAAGTTCGGGTAACTGAGTGGCCGCCTATTTGGGAAATAGCTGCTTACTCGGCTCACAATTTTTTCATAGTATAAGTACCTATTAATCGTCAATTTAATTTTTTTTCACCTTGGTTTTTGGAGTGGGAATTTCTTTCTTATTGCGCCATTTCCTGATCATTGCCTACTTTTACCTTTCTAGTGAACCAGAGACTAGACTGGAACCATTATTTTCATTTGTGGTTTACTCTTCCTATTCTGTTTTGTCTGTCCTTAACGTTACATTAAAGATTGGGTATTTTTGTTTTGCATTCGAAAAATAAAATATATCTCAACAATTTCAAAGAAAACATTGTGTACGTATATGCATTTAAAGATTTATTTGTTTTGTTTTCGAAAAAAAATATCTCAGAAATTTCTAAGAAAACGTTGTGTACGTTTATGGATTTAAAGATATTGGCTTCAAAAGGCAAATTTTGCGATATAGTTAGGTAACTAGAAAGGTGCAAGTAGGCAAAGATCAGGAAAAGGCACAATCAGAAAAAGATTCCCACCCCAAAAACCGAGGTGGGAAAAAAACTAAATTAACAATCAGTAATAATGTAATCTCCTAGTGTAATATACATCCTAGTCGAATCTTCCAAACATGATTTCAATTTGTCTTAAGATATATTAAATCCAGATGTACGTAATTGAAGGCGCTCAAAGGAGCGTGCGTATCTAAGGGTCGAAACGTCATTTTTACGCCACATTCGTAACGTCACTTTTCGCTCGGAAACGTCATTTCTAGCGTCAGTTAACGTTCGGAATACGAGACTATTTACATAAAATTATGCAGAAGACTTCAGAAATGTAAAAAAAATGATGTTATTTATTATTTTTGCTCAAAATATAGATTGTGGACACGTTATCCCGAGGAAAACATCATTTGCGCGACAGTTAGCAATATTGAATACTAAATAGCGTCGGAGATTTTGGCGCAAAATCGACGTCGCGCATAAAACGTACTGAATTCAGTAACGACTACCTCTCTTCGCACGCTTATAGCAGGAAAACGAACCCGGTTACTAAGGACTTTCTCGTTATCTACCTGTAGTACAGGAATTTCTCTAATACATATCAGTTTTTTTTTAAAAATCCTACCGTGGAGGTTTTTAAATATATCAAGAAAATTAATAAAAAGGGGGTCTAAAAATCGCATTTTACGTTGACGTCAATGTATTTTCGCTCTCAAATTTGACGATTTTGAAGGCCGATATCTCGAAAAAAAGCTCGGAACGGTATCGATTTCTTTTCATTTTCGTATGCAGGACATCAAAATACACACACATGCCAAAAATAAAAATTTTCTACCGTGAGGTCAATTACGTACATCTGGCTTTAAAACGCTAGATTGTTTCATAGGTTCCTTACACTGATTCATGTCTGCGATTCCGAATATTCACACCAATTAAGTCACCACTAGTCTTGTTTGTTATTCCATATTTTAATTATCAAGCAGTGAATTCCAGCGTCGAGAAACAAAATCCGTATTTGTTACGACATGTTATAAAGAGCGTGATCGAGCTGCACCTAACTTCCTAACTTCGGAAATCACGGCTTTCCTTGCTTGTATTGAAGACGAACGCTTTGAACCTAGTCTATCATCTATCTGGGCATTATTACGCAATATGTGCTTCCTTTAAAGCATCTGTCTACATTTTGAAAACTTCGCGACTATAAAGTTGCCGAAGTATTCTCAGCGACAAGATAAAGACTATCGAATCACGTTTATAGCTATAGATGATACGACAGGTCTAGAATTTAGAAAATAACATACGGCACCGAGCACCGAGAATTTAGGTTCAGTCCGGAATTTTAAATTATCATGTGACGTCACCGCCCAGGGGGGGTACTCTGAAATTTTCTGTATACATAGGCGAGGCTGACTTTTTTGGGGTCAAAATTTTGAATTTCCATATTTTTTGGGTTTTCAGAAAAACTAGTTATTTTTTAGGGTAGTGAGCTTTTTATGGATATTTTTTGGGGTCATGCCTTTTCTGAATTATTTTTTTGGGGTCATCTATAATTCTAAGTAATTTTTGGGGTTTTTTGCACATTTCTTGGGAAATCTCTTTATTTCTATAAAGATATGAAATTTTAGAGTGAAGCAATAGTGTTGTGAGAATAAAATTTTACCAATCATAGTTTAGTTAGACAGCAGCATTAGCGGCATTCCAGGCTATTATATACTAACTGTATTGTGACGTGTTCTGTTGGTTGGTTGATTTGGGATTTAACGTCCCACCAACAGCTTAGATCATATGGATGTGATAAATTTTTACCAATAGGCATAAAAAAGATGAATAATTTTTTGGGGGTAAGCTAAAAGTTCAAGTATTTTTGGGGTATGCCTGATAGGACTGGTATTTTTGGGGGTGGTCAGTAAATCTCAGTATTTTTTGGGGTTTGGGGGTAGAAGCTGGGGCCTCGCCTATGTATCCACAAAAATGAGAGTACCCCCCTCCCCTGGGCGTCGCCGTCGTGTACACCAATGATATCTTACACGGAGTTTGTTTCTATTAAACCACAAAAACCGATGTTGTGTGACACATAGTGTACATGGGCATAGTGTACACTAGAATAAGTACCTTCGGTCATTTTTGTGTATCAGGAAAATAATTTGACGTTGAATGTATAATGTTTCTAGAATCTAATGGTCTTTATTTTGCAAGATTATTCAAGCTGTTTTGTGAGTAATGACAAATTTACTACATGAATCCTACAGACGTCATTGACGTCAAAGTTGCGTTTACTTATGCATTTTCTGCGTGTCTGTAGTGTCTACAAAACGCGGTGCACTTGCTTAAAATTGTTCAAGCATTGGCCAAAGCCTATTCTTTAGATAGAATCCTATCCTCCATATTGGCAATACGTTGGAATTATTTATAGATATAAGAATATTAACTACATATATATTACTGGCTAAAACAATGACAGATAACTCCAAGTATTGAAAATAAACCTGTTTTTAATTTCATACATTTGATATTCCAGTGCTCCATGATAAAAATACAGTGTTATTTCCAAAACATATATTGCATGATTTTTTCGCTTGTTCGCAGTTTTCAACTACAACCTGTGGAAAAGGTGCCCCGGAAAAGTTGAGAATCGTCGGGGCAAATAACAATAGTCCTCAGTCTGAAAAACTATAAAACCATTTCATCCTTGTTATTAGGAACCTGGCTTTGAACTTCCATTTTGAAGATAGGGGCTTCGGACTCTACATAAAAGTGATGATTTTTAAAGAAACAAGTACTCTTCACTGTCAGCATGAATTCAACTTCCATTGGTTCTAAACATTCTTTTGTCTTAACAATGAAAAAAAATCATGTTCTAATGATAAATGTAATGTTTTTGACCTGCCATCTAAAGACATCAAGAAAAATGGAAACATAGCAAAAGTACAGTTTCACTTCCTACGTCATATCTTTGTTATTTGTTGTCCGAATTGAATTCCGTAAAAGTATATTACATTGGGCATATGTGCCTTTAACATTACATGAATATTGGGCCTTACCTGTTTTTGAACATAACAGTAAAACCAGCTTTGAAAACGCCCAAAATAAAAGTGCAACATCATAACATGTGAAAAATGGTGGCTTTTGGACATATATTGCCTTGCTATATCAAAATGTTGCATAATATATCCTATTGTTATCTATCGCCAGAAAGCATATTGTCAAAGTGTTATGGTAAAATAAAAACTTTTATTCTCGGATAAATTCTGTTGAATTATAGGCGCATTACATGACATAGCTGGTAAAAACAACCCTGATCGTGACTCAGCCGACATATACTGTTATATTGTGCCTCACATAGTTATTCACTAATACACTTTTATTTCCGAAATAGCCTTCGCCTGTAATTTTCAAAAGTTTTATTTCGAACAACCAATTTTCAGTCCAATAGTTTTATTTATTTATTTTTTATTTATTTATTTTTTTTTTTATTATTTTTTTTCGTATGTTTGTTTGTGTGTTTGTATATTTGAATTTGCTTACTAATTTTATTGTTGTTGTTTTTTTTTTTTTTTTTTTTTTTTTTTTTGTTTTTTTTTTTTTGTTTTTTTTTGTTTTGTTTTGTTTTGTTTTTTTAATTATTTGTATTTGTTCCATATGCTGTTGTCATTAATTTGTTTGTTCATTTATCTATCTATTCGTAAATTGATGTTACAGAAGCAGATTAATCATTTTATTGATTCTAATTTTATGTTACCTTTATTTACTCATTTAAGCCTGGCGTCCCTTATTTGGGACATAGGCGAACACAATAGCCCCGGAACGCGGCGTCCCATCTGGGGCTATTCTGTTTGCTTAGAGAATTGTTCATCGAAAAATTGAATAAAATTCAAAAATCACTCCTGACGCCCCTAAAATGAAAGTGGACCCATCCAATTAATAATGAGGGGATAATCCATTCGCTAAATATGGGTTAACGCACTTACGAAACTCACCATCCCAATCCATACTACACTCCTCCTCACCGAACAAATTTGTTCCTACTACTATGACAGCATATTCGTCTTGACTCGCTCAACTTTTCTGTGACGAAGAGAAACTTTCGAGGGCCCTGTCTTTGAAAACGGATACCGTAGTTTCCGAAAACAATCGAACATAATTCAGGCATTCCGCCACAGGTAATAGCTAGATGCTGGAACATTCAGGGGTACCTGACCCACAATGTGACGAAATCAGACACCAACCAACTACCCTGTATTACAAGTCTGATCCTGATCTAAAGTATCGAAGGCGGCACGTGTCATTAGTTTGAAAACTGTCATGGAGGCTCTGAAACGAAATTTTCCAATACAAGCAGACGACAATGATAAATCTGTTGTGCAGTGTTGTAGAATGAAAGTAATGACATGTTTAGATGTTTAGAGATGAATACGACTATATAGTGCTTCAGTCTATCAAGGTTGAGAAACATGTACAAGTGGACAACGATCAGGAAAAGGCGTAATCAGAATGAAATTCCCACTCCAAAAACCAAGTAGGGAAAAAAACCAAATTGACAATTATAAACTTCTACTTTTAGAACATAACGTAAGCCGAAAGAGCAGCTATTTCCCAATAGGCGGCCACTCAATTACCCGAACTTAACTAAAACTATGAAAACGCACATAAGGTTCAAACAGTACAAAAATTCTACCCCAAAACATAAAATAAAACAAATAGAACCACAACAGAAGTATCGCCTTGGAACGATCAGTAATATAAGATTACTGGGGGATGGCCTTAAACCGGTTTTACAAAGCTGAAAACTTGTACTTACCATCCAAGGGCGGTATATTGTTCCCGCCGATCAAGACTATTGGGGAGTCTGATTTACTGGAATTGTGAAGTGGCATCCCATCCAAAACACGCCCATGCAATATACAGAGATTTTTGAAGTTGTGAAAAATGAAAATTTTCAGTAGGAAAAAAATGATATTTTTTCATATTTTTGCTCTTATCATAGATTGTTGGTACACATTAGAACCGCCTTGGCGAGGCTACCCTGAATCTATAGGTATACCACTGCATACCCCAGCTTTACTATATAAAAGTGGGGTATAAGGGTGTATTCTTTAATTTACGTTTTCCTGATATCTGGTTGAGGTCAACTCCATGAAACTGGTTGAAACAGCATCCAGTTTATGCAAAATACAAACACAAACTTGTACACGTTCTTATTTACGAGAGGTGTTCTTTAATTTTTGCCATCGACATGTTTTTTCCTAAACCAGCATCTGTACCAGAAGAATTATAGATAGGTTCTAGATATAGAATTTATAGTCCATACCATCTCTGAATGTTTTACTGCTTACAAAGGATCAAGCCATTATATTTTATTTTCTTTGCAATATTGAAGTCACCCAACCATTTTAGGATGAAGCAATTAATTGCAAACTGAGGCAATATAGAGGGACACCTTTACGATACTGCAAACACGTACTTCAGCCAGTCCAATCAGAGTTAGAAGAACGCTTTTTTATACTTGCCTTCCTAACATTTAGGCAAAAAGTTATTTGCCCAATTTTACGATAGCTGTAAACATACCACTACGCCTGTTTTTTATGAATTGATAAATTGAAAAAAACGTCGGTGTAGATGTTTCAAAGCCTCATAGATTCATGTCCCTTTATGACTGATCCAAACTGTTAAAAAGCTCCAAGTAGGCAACGATCAAGAAAAGGCGCAATCAGAAAAAGATTACCACTCCAAAAACCGAGGTGGGGAAAAATAAATCAAATACTTATACCATGAAAACATATCGTAAGACGAATGAGCAGCTATTTTCCCAATAGGTGGCCACTCAGTTACCTAAACTTAACTAAAAATATGAAAACATACATTAGGCGCCAACAGCACAAAAATGTTTAACACCAAGACATACAGCAAAAAGAACAACCACAGAAGTATCGCCTTGCAACGATCAGTAATATAAAATTACTGGCGGGCTTAAACCGGTTTTACAGGTACCTAACCTCACCCTCAGCTTGTGTAGTTTCACAAAATTTAGTTAGTTGTTCGGTCCTCTTGGTGAATCTGTAACTAGTCAATGAATCATCAAGGGCAAACAAATAAACCATGATAAACTCCAAGATGAATCAAAAACGAGGACTCACAGATAGAGTAAGCCGTCCGACAGTTGGGAATTCACGGCGCCCAATAATTTACTAACTCCGGAGCAAAAGAAAAACACCAGTTGAACCCCGGTGGGCAAAGAACAGACAAGAAGCTCCTAATACTGCTTTGTATCAAATCTTTGCTAATACAAGTTTTGGATTCTTCATCATTTAAAACATTGATTTATGAGTAGACTAAGTAACATTTTGAGAAAACAAAAGATAACACAAAATTACTCTTTAAGAGGTGTCCATACCACAATGTCATTATATACTAAGCCTAATATCAATAAAACTTCCCAAAAGAAGGATATACATGAATATATGTACGAGGATTGTTCTTTAATACTCGTCATTTGCTTGATTACTTTTTCCGTGGACTATCAATGAGGATGCTGTTTATTATAGGTGAAAGTTTTTCTGATCAGATAAGTATTAAAATCATTGCTCTCTGACGAACGGTCCTATGTTTTTTTTTTTGTTTTTTTTTTTTTTGTTTTTTTTTTCTTCTTTTTTTTTAATATTTTTTATTTTTTTATTTTTATTTTTTTTTATTTATTTATTTTTTTGTTTTTGCGAAATTGAAATATTTTATGATTTTTGATTGGCTAGATCATTACAACCACGATCTAATCAAAGTTCGACGAAAAGACATTCTGGATGAAATTGTTGATTTTAGTGATTTTCTCCTCAAAACCAACTTGATGCCCAACTTTCGACAAAGCTATGTCATGTGTTTTTAAAGAGTTGGAAAGCTAATGAAATAAAAATGACCGTCATTGTTGAGACCCCCAAATGTCTTTCAAACGTTTGCGTTTCATTCTGATTGTATAAAATTACTGGAAATTAAAAATAAAACAGAGATCCTTTATGAGCAGTGAACATATTAGTGACAAAGGGGATGAGCCAAACCGCGGTTTCGGCTACGTAAGCGACTCTCCAGTGACCCTATAGATCTGGAGGGGGGGTAAACTGGTTTTACAAGAGCCCAACTTTGTCCTCAGTTTTACAATAGTTCATAACATTCAGTCAGCCATTCGGTCGGTACCCTTGGTGAATTTCTAACGAGTCAATAAATCATAATTGACAGCAAGTTTTTTTTTATGATAAACGCCATGAGGAATCATAAAGAGGCTCACAGAAACAATACCTTGGGAAGCCAAGCAACATCATTAAACAAACATCTACAAAAAAGAAAATGACCAGTTGAAGCCCTGTGTGCCGAGCAACGGACAAGAAAACGCCGGCTTCAAACAAATAGAATGAATTGGAGTGGGGATTTCTTTCTGATTGCGCCTTTTCCTGATCATTACCTACTTGTACATGTACCATTTAGTCGAGGACATCATAAAATCTGACGCCCAACTTACCGGCGTGAGATTAAAGAAGGAAGCATCGTAATTAACCACTATTGGGTTAAAATTAAGATGTGTATTCAGAATATTTTCTTAATTTATCTTGAAAACATACCAACTTACGATAACTCGGACTTGCTGCATTCATATTCTTTGTACATGAAGGATGGGCACCGGCGCGTGAGAATATTCGGACTGAAAGCGCACTTTGATAGCGTGACGGCTCAGTGCGTATATTAAATCAGATTTTAAAACATCTGAAATCGTCTGACGTAAAATTGTTCTGAATCATTTTTATCATTTATGTAAATCGATACAAAAATGATTTTGTTTTAAATAACTTGTAGATTCCGTGATGTCTACGCTCGCGTGTTTTTGTTTTTATACAACCGTAATTGAATACTCAAAATGCGATAATTTTCTGTAAATGGTGATAAAAGAATATATAATGACATTTCAAAATAACAAAACGATCAACATGAAAGAAGATTACTTCTAAAATTGAGAGAGACTCTACAATATTTTTTAGAGAAAGAGAGATAGACTGTTTAACTTCCGTTTCAAAATTTATTTGCGCTAAATAGAACGATTACGGTAAGTAAATATTATAACTGACACCCACACATCTGTGACTAAACGCATGGATTTAAGACGATGAGCAAAAAGAAGTCGAATGTAATGTAATTATTTGTCACGATATATTAAAATAGCAACAGACTTTCTTAACTTGTTTGAGTTAAATGTTAGTGTTTTACGTCGACAGTTAATATCCAAGGTAATGTCGGGACGGTCTGTTATCCTTCGCACACTGGTCCCAAGCAAAGAACAACCGGCTGAGTCGCGAACAGGATTGCTTTACCAGCTATGTCATGTTATGCGAGTATAATTCAATAGGATATTATCCAAGAATAAATGTTATCATTTTATCATAACACTTAGGCAATAAGCTTTCTGGCGATTTTATGGTGTTGCACTTTTATTTTGGATGTTTTCTATGCTGATTGCGATCTCGCCACGGCGAGAGCGCATATATAATTGAACAGGGCTGGAATCTTGTTGTTAATCGACCACACTTCCGGTCGTACTTGATTGGACGAGGCAGCTTCGATTGGGTCACCCTAAATACCGCATGCCGGCTCGGGTATGAAAGCTCACCTTGAACCAAGCTGTCAGAGTCTTTTCGGTCTGTGGCTATCGCCGTGGGTTTATACGTGGTCATACAGTGAAATTAGTGCTGAGAGATCGCAAGCGTTTTGGAAATGCTTACACTTGTTTACTGTTATGTTCAACAATAAGTAAGGTCCAGCATTCATGCTATATTAAAGGCACACATGTAATATACTTTTTATGGAATTCAGTTTGGACAAAAAAATAACAAAGATATGGCGTAGTGAGTGAAACTGTACTTTTGTAATGTTTTTCATATTTTTCTTGGTGTCTTATTTGGCAGGTCAAAAACATTACACCCATGATTGGAACATGATTTTTTGATATCTAGTCTTCCACTGTTAAGACGAAACAATGTTTAGAATCAATGGAAGTTGAATTTATCCTCACAGTGAAAAGTACTTGTTTCTTTAAAAATCATCATTTTTATGTAGAGTCCGTAGCCCAAAATTGTCAAAATGGAAGTTCAAAGCCATGTTTCTATAACAAGGATAAAATGGTCTTATTGATTTTGCGACTGAGGACTAGTAAAACATGTCAGAAGGTTTTGTCAAGATATTGTGTGAGACTGCTGATATGGTCAAATATATTTTGCATGGCCTGTAGAGTCCGTAGCCCCATGCTTTGATGCACCTTAGAAATAAAATGTTAGTTGTAGTCAAGGTTTCCTCCAAATTTTCATATGAAACCACACATGCTACATTCTATTAAATTAACTGCAGCATGGGACAATGACTTATCATTTAAGCAGCCCAAAACACTGTTTTGAAACTCCAGTATTGAACTATTCTAATTTCCTACTGTCATGGTGAGATTCGAAAACACACGAGAACCAAAAAAATTATCACTGGAATACGCTCGTATAAACCTGATAGGTCTTAAGTTATTATAAACTAAGAAAAATGAAAATACAAAGTCGTTGATTTTTTGCCTAAAGTGCAACACAAATAGCAACCCTGATTTTGACTCGGCCGTATGTATTAGATTTTTATCTTGTCACAATGGCATTGTGCCTGTAGCTGCCCTTACAACAATATGAGGGAATACAATTCAAGTAGCAGGTGTAGTTCGTGAAAATTACCAATAAATTTCTGAAAAAAAGTCTACTTACAGGAATTAAATCATGTTAAAATTAAAAATTGTCGTTGTTTTACAAGTCTAGGTCATTGTACGGTGTTAGAAAGTGATGTACGTCCAATAAGCCTTACATTAAGTTCTCTTTTCTGCACTTTATTTGAGTTAAATCTCTCAAATATCTTTAAACAAAACCAGGTTTCCTACTTTGCGTCACTTATTGTTTGTTTTGTACGAGGCTTTGTGTCATGTTTGCGAACTTACTTCAAAATCGAAAAGTAAGATATGGATATGAGTATGTCACCCTTTGTCATATAGCCAAACTTTAATGAAAAACAGCCAATCTGTTTTTTTTTCCAATTCATATTCATTTCGTTACAATATTACCTTTATCTTTGACATAAACAAATTGTGGAAAAGCACTCTGGGATGTTTTGTTTGTTTGTTGGAAATGTGACTTAGCGTCCCGGTCAACAGTACCTTCATGTCGGGGCGTTGCCTTCATTTTTATAAGACTTCTACCAAACTCTAGGACGCCATGTCACACCAATTATGCATACAAGTGTTAAAACGAATTATTTCAGTCTCACTGATTTTAGAGACCTGTGTTTTATAACTACAGTGAAGTCTGCACTACAGTATACACCCTTTTTGCATTTGATGTGCAACACAAGTGCACAATTTTCTATATTTCTTTATATACAGGGTGCACCTCATGTGCTCAACAAGTGCACAAGTGTGTATACTTTAGTTCAGACTTCACTGAAGTTTTGAAAATATGTGACCCTTTACTTTCTTCCCCAGTATTTCGTGACAATGTTCTTTTAATGCTTGGTTTTGAACAGCATGTGCTTTTTCAAGAGTAATTATTTGGTTGCAGAGAAGTGAAAGGTGTATGTCTTCTATTTAATGCACCCATGCAATACCGGTATAAAGAGACTTTTCAGGCGGTAAAATACTAACGAGTACCCACGATCTATGTTTTGGATCAAAAATAAGAAAAATTGTATACTCCTGTATACCCCAGCTTTACCATATAAAAGTGTGGTCCAAGGGGATAAATATTTCATGGACATGTTTTCCTGATGTTTCTATTGATATTTATTTTTATCTCATTTTTCGATGACATTTTTCTATGCATACTCTTCAGTGACCATATAGATTTGGCAACATGAAGCCGAAGAGAATTACTGTTACTCTGTGACATACAGATTTTTAATATCTCATAATAAAGAGGAAACTATCCTTATTACATGACAAAAACTGATCAATGGATCAGACATTGTTTTCAATGTTTTGTAGTGAGGTGTTTTAAAATGATGCAAACGAAGAGGGCTTCTTTATTCTTTGCTGTTGTATCAATCTGCGCAGTACTGACAATCTTGGTTGCATTGCGGGTATGTGAGGTGATCTAGGGCTCGCATGTAGTGCCCTTGATTATAGAAAAAAAAAACGAATTAATAGATGTGAAAAATTAAATTTCGTACCCGTTGGCTTTTCTTATGGGTGGAGGGTACCTCTACCACTTAATGTGGTATACTGGTATACCTATACCACTTAATGTGGTATACATCACTTGTTTGCATCTTAGTTTTAAGCTTATTTTGCTGAACTTTATTTTTTTAATGTGTAACTTAATTTTTAGGGCCCATTGTGCATGTATTCATAGATCAAAGTAATCCCAATGTTATATTAATCTGTTATAACCGAGGTGGGAAAAAAGTAAATAAACAATCAGGCACCATGAAAACACTTCGTAAGCCGAATGAGCAGCTATTTTCCCAATAGGTGGCTACTCTTTTACCTAATTTTAACTAAACATATGAGAACATACATAAGGCAAACAGCACGAAAATTTAACCCATTTTTTACCAATGGATTTTCCCATCGCTATCATTTTGATGAGTCTACTTTCATTTTAGGGGCTTTAGGTGTGATTTTAAAATCTTATTCCATTTTTCGATGAAATTTCTCTTTGCAAATAGAATAGCCCCAGATGGGACGCCGCGTTCTGCGGCGTCACATCTGGGGCTATTCTGTTTGCCTATGTCCCACAAAAGGGACGCCAAGCTTATATGAGTTAAACACCAAGACAAAAACAATAAGAACCGCCACAGAAGTATCACCTTGGAACGATCAGTAATATAAAATTACTGGCGGGCTTAAATCGATTTACAGGGCCTTAACATCACCCTCAGCTTCTGCAGTGGTTCACAACATTTAGCGGTGAATCCCTAACTAGTCAATGAATTATCATTATCAATATTATATGTTGTATGTATAAACATGTTTATAGAATATACATTTACATCAAAATGAGACTTTGATAAGCAAACAAAGCCACACGTCTGTGACTAAACGCATGGATTTAATACGATCTGCAAAACAAAGTATTTGTCATGCAATATTAAAATAGCCGCGAACAAACTTTCTTAGTCGACTAAGTGCTATATCAAAGGCAATGTCGGGACGGTTAGCTATCCTTCGCACACTGGTCCCAAGCAAGGAACTAAGTTTTTTTTTTTTTTTTTTTTTTTTTTTTTTTTTTTTTTCAATTTCTTATTACCGCAAACTGATGATGATGATTTTGTGTCGTGTAGCTGCCCTAACAAAAAAGTCAAGAAGCAGGTGTATTTCGTGAAAATTACTAATAAATTTCTGAAAAAAATTCTGCTCAAAGGAATTAAAACTAAAAGTTTCCGGCATTTTACAATCTTCTCAAGTCTAGGTCATTGTATGGTGCTAGAAAGTGATTGAAGTCCAATGAACCTTAAATTAAGTTCTGTTCTCTGCTCTTTATTTGGGTTAAATCTCTTAAATATCTTTAAACAAAATCAGGTTTCATACTTTGCGTCTCTTTTATGTCATGTATTTGAACTTGCTTCCAAATTGCAAACTAAGATGTGGATACTCCATTGCGAAAACATGCCCATGTATTATACAGAGATTTTTTCAGCTTTAAAAATTGAAAATTTTATTGGAAAAATTTTGATATGTTTCTAATTTTTGCTCAAAACATAGATTGTGGGTACTCGGTGAGGCGGTTCTAACGAGTACCCACAATCTATGTTTTGGAACAAAAATGAGAAAAAGGTATAACCCTGCATACCCCAGCTTTGCTATATAAAAGTGGGGTTTAAGGGGTATATATTGCACGGTCATGTTTTCCTGATAATAACCATACCATACCATACAATCTGGTTTGCAATTCATATCAACGTTTACAATATTACCTTAAAGTTTATCTTTGACGTAAACAAATGTGGAAAAGCAGCCTGGTATTTTTTGTTTGTTTGTTTGTTTGTTTGTTACTTAGCGTCCCCGTCAACATTATGTTCATGTCGGGACGTTGCCTCCATTTTATGAGACTTAAACCCAACACTAGGATGCCATGATACCCAAACTATGTTCATGTTGGGGCGTTGCCTCCATTTTATGGGACTTCTGTCTAAACAAGGGCACTACAATACATGAGAGATG
Organism: Rugalucina vietnamica; assembly: GCA_964017185.1. Classification (NCBI taxonomy): domain Eukaryota; kingdom Metazoa; phylum Mollusca; class Bivalvia; order Lucinida; family Lucinidae; genus Rugalucina; species Rugalucina vietnamica. Next base: position 47,460,648 of record OZ024877.1, read on the forward strand.
CGAAAATTGAGTAGGAAAATTATCCTTTGCCTGGAAGTGTCAGACAAAACGCTTTGATACATCTATTCACTGAACATTTTAAAACAATGTAAGTTGACATCCATTGCACATTTAACTATCAACCAAAACGCACAACTCCCTATAATATTCATTTTCATGTTCGTATATTCCTTTTCCTGTAATGTTCACCCCGTTTGCTAGACTAGTGCACAGTATGATTACGAAACTATACAAAGATATTTTTCAGAAGCAAAAATTTAAAATTTCATCAGAAAAATCTTGATATTTTTCTTATTTTTGCTCAAAACATAGATCGTGGGCACACGTTAGAACCGCCTCGGCGAGAGAGTACCAACAATCTATGTTTTGGAGCAAAACAAATAAGAAAAATAGGTATACCTCTGCATACCCCAGTTTTGCTATATAAAAGTTGGGTATCAGGGACTTGTTTGTTACTCGTAGTTCAGATATCACTACAAAACAAAGAGTATATAGAATTTCTTCAACTTATTGCTTTTAGAGATATACAATTGTGCTCATTTTTCTGCCATCAGGAAAACACGTCCGTGCACTGAATAAATATATATACCCTTAAACCCCACTTTTATATAGTAAAACTGGGGTATGCAGGGGTATACCTATTTTTTTTATTCTTGGTCCAAAACACAGATTGTGGGTACTGGTTCTAACGTGTACCCACAATCTATGTTTTGAGCAAAAATATTTAAAATATCGAAATGTTTCTACTGAAAATATTAAGTTTTCACAACAGGAAATATCTATATATTACATGGATATGTGTCATAACGCAAATTCGCACTTGATTTCTCGATTTTTCAGTTGCAGAACAAAACTGCTGTTCTAAAATGGTTAAAAAACAACAGTTTAATGTCTTTTCTCGCAAGACTTGGTCTTCTGAGTCTTTGAAATGGTAGTTGCGTGCATGCTGTAAAGGTTGGTCGCGTTTTGTTTTAAGTGTTTATTTGAAAAGGTCGGAGAAAAGAACATGACTGCTATTAATCAAGTGTCTGCACGAACATTAAGCTCTATTTTGAATGTTTTTATTGAAGAAGATAACCTTCACATTTTTAAAAATCAAAAGTTAAATACAGTTTAATTAAACTGTCACGAAGGCATTAATCATGCTTTACACACACTTAAGAACAATGGAACATATAAAAGACAATTTAGTGTGTGTGTGTGTGTGTGTGTGTGTGTGTGTGTGTGTGCTCTCTAAAATTCTTAGCGCATTTACGCGCCTGTGTATTGGTGGCAGATATACATGTTTTTAGTTATCGGCTTAATTTCTCCGAATTTTACCACTTTAGATTCAAAAGGCATGTGCTATATTTATTTCATACAAGCTATATAATATACTTAACCAAATACCAATCGCACCTAGTACGAGTAAGAATTTGTTAAATCATCAGGATAACATTTCCGTGTTATATAATAATAATAATAATAATAATAATAATAATAATAATAATAATAATGTTCCATTGGTATTAAACGTTCTTCCAAGCCGACGGCTCTAAATAGCGCTTTTTTCGACAGAGGCGAATTATTTATTTTTTTTGAATTCCATTCGACGACTAACAAGCTTTCTAATTCCATTCAAAGCGGATTACCAAAAAGACAAAGACACGAGCAGCACGTGCAGAAAACCTGTTTAACATGATCGTCTTTTCACGTGGTCATGTGATTAAATTCATTTGAAATAATCTAGTCGTTACGCGTAAATGCTCGTCATGAAAAAGTACATGTATGCAAAATTAAAAGCAAAATCTGTAATCAAAAGAAATTTATTCTGATTTTATAACTTGGCATTTTTTCAAGTGTATATACCGCAAAACTTCCGTTGACAACCCAGTACAGCATTGTCCGCTTTTGTGACTTCATTGACCGTTGCATAGTTTAGATTAGTGATGTAGTCATTTTAACCGATCGTGTTAGCGGAGTGTCAGGACCTGCCTTACTGTTCATCCTAGTAAAGAACTGAAAGAAGTGTGTAACAAGTTGGCTTCTTTAAAAAGAATCCAATAGAAAAGGCTGCTGCTAGTTGATAGAGATGGTTCACTATTAAAACATTTTAAAGATTTCGGAGGAAACAAGAAATTGACTGCAAGCAAGGCTTACAGTATACCCCCGCAAGGTGATAAATTGTAAACTCTGTTTGCTAGTTACAAAGTATTTTAACGGCGTCAAACTTCTTCACAGAGCTGTAGTTTATCAATATTCTTAACATTGTTGTTTTCTTCTTCAAAAACAAAATCTTCATACACATCTTCAATGTGTCTGAAAGATTACTGCAAAGTATTAAACTCTAGGAGGAGTTGATTTCACAAAGTAGGCATTATATCCCATTATTCAATATGTAAAGTGAACGAAAATCGGCTAAGTTTAAAACACTGTAAAATTGTTCAAAATCGTTTTTTCATCAAGAAAAATCTTCATGCACATTTGCAATATGGCTGAAAGCTAACTGCAAAGTATTAAAAGGACACACTCAAAAGTCTAGGAGGAGTGGATTTCACAATGTAGGCACGACATGTCATAGTTCAATATGTAATTTAAAAGTGAACGAAAATAGGCCAAATTCAAACGCTGTAAAATTGTTAAAAATTATTTTTTCACCAAGAAAAATCTTCATGCACAGCTTCTATATGTCTGAAAGATAACTGCAAAATATTTAAAGGATAAAGATCTACTGTTTATTTCTAGGGTGAGTTGATTTCACAAAGTAGGCTCTATATGCCATTGTTCAATATGTAAAATGAATGAAAATTGGTTAAGTTGAAAACGCTGTAAAATGTTTAAAAATATTTTTTTTCACAAAGAAAAATCTTTATGCACATCTTCAATATGTCTGAAAGATAACTGGAAAGTATTAAAATGATATACTGAAAACTCTAGGAGGAGTTTTCACAAAGTATGCACTGTTTGTACAATAACAAACATCTAACATTAAAAATTACACAGTGGCATAACTCTTGCACTACTGATCATTCAGCCCATATTTTTCCTGCATCAATCTATGGATATAACCCCATTGCAAATTTGGGAAAGCTAGAAATTTCAGAGAATCTGACTATAGCCAAGCTTCAGCGCTGTGTAATAAAGGTATTGAGCTGAAAACAAAGTCATTGGCCATAACTCTGTTACAAATTTGTAAAACATGACGGGTAACATTCCCATTTGCAAACAATATGGCTCTCATCAATACCAAGCTAGTTGGTTGGTTGATTTGGTGTTTTACTTCCCACTCAACAGCTATGGTCATATGGAGAAGGGCCATCGGTTCAAAGTCTCATTCGAAAGACTGGAGAAGCCTGGGATCTAACCCACGACCCCTGGTTTACAAGGTCAGTAGCTTATCCACTAGGCCACGGAGTGTCAAAGTTGATGTGCACACAAAAGCTGGTCCAATTCTGTCAATTCATTCTGAAGATATCGAGTGGAAACGGAATTCTGACCTTTTAATCAAGGGTCATAACTCTATTATTTGGTTCTCACGATCTTAGTGGTAACGGAAACAAGTAACCACATATATACGGAAAGACGGGGTGAATCCTTTTCAAAGCCCTGCTTTTAAAAAGCGGGGCTATAATAATGACAAGGTTCACTATAGTAGTTCTTTGCAAGTCTTTGCTCTTTAATCAGTCAAGAAACTAACAAACATTCTTATTCCCCCTCGCGAGTCATCGGTCAATTTCTTATTTTATGTAAACCCTATATTTGTGCAAAATACTATGTTCAAGATAGCAAGGCTTTGAGAAAAAAAATAATTCTGAAAATGATCACTTCTATTGAATTAAAAATGCAAAAAAAAAATAAATAAATAAAATAAACAACAATGAGTTTGGTACCTCACAGCTGATCAGCGCCTTTGTTATTGCTACACAAACACTACATTTCCTCTAATTTCACAATAAAAATGTGTCGTCTGTACACCCTTGTTTGTGTCAGACCTAGTTGGAGATGATCTGCAGCTTTGTTTTGGCATATGCCATATGCTGGTTTGCTCTTGACCCAACTCAACGCATCTTGGACAACTTTGCTAAGGTAAATGAAAAATGACATTATTTAGCCGCGACACGCGAAAACCAATGTTGTAGTTTCTGCCCAGGTCCGACAAACCGGCCTGTACAGCACTGAAGATGCCAAAGTCTCCGCTATTCGCCGGGGTTTGGATGCCGTGGTTAGAAATGTCTAGTGGATAACTCGTTCATAATATATTCGCCGTACATTGTTCATACCTCGGTCAAAGAGTTATCCGCATCGCATGGTCTTTATGAGCATTCCGGTCATTTTCGAGAAGGCTATCCGAGTAACACGAGTAACCCGAGTAGCAAATCCTAACAGCTCGAGTTACACCCGAGTTACTGTAATATGCATGCGCACCTACGTCATGTGCATGCATATTACTGTAACGCAGTACATGTATATAACATGAATATTTTACATCTATAGAAAGAACGAAATATTTACTGCATTTCCTGTACTGAGTGTATAAAGCATTTTCATTATCTACATGTATCTGTTTCCCGACAGGAATGCTGGCTCTCCACTGTGCTACGGTGTAGATTCTACCATAAGTAGCACACCTCGTTTTAACCCACGAATCCCTTCACCAATCCCCAGTGCCAGGATTAATACCCACAACCAAACAATTATAACCCTAACATAATTTTGAACAATATATGTATTGTATATAAACATCGCCCCGGAAATGTATGCACTAAACGGGTCGGTAGTGCGGCTTGTTGGTGAACTGTCTTGTATTGCTGCGTATTGGCTTCTGTAGAGTGAATTTGGAACTGGTTTCTTGTATCGATCTATGGCCAATTTTGATGTAAAATAAATAGAACCAGCTCAAAAGTTACTGCATCTAAGGTGAACACAGTGGAAAGGTGGACCTTTCCAATAAACCAACAATGTAAACGTCTTCCAAGATAAAACATCAAGGTTGCCGTTGGGCAAGCCCTATGATACCACGCGACTTGATACAGTAAAATGACGACAGAGAAACATCATTGTTCCATTGGTATTTAACGTATCTACGTACGTTAATACGTTTCTGATTTTATAACTTTGCTTTTTTTAAGTGTATATACCCCAAAACTTCCGTTGACAACCCAGTACAGCACTGTCCGGTTCGGTCAGTGACTTCATTGACCATTGCATAGTTTAGATTATTTTTTTAATTCGGTTTTACGTCCCTTTCAAGATTATTTTAGCTCATATGAGACGGGCCAATCAGTAGGTGGGGTGAAAACGGGAGATCCCCGAGAAAAAACATCTGACAAGCCCTCAGGCAGAACTTTGCTTGTCTCACATGTGGCCAAGCGGGGTTCGAACCCACACCAGACACAGCGGTGAGTAGTTTAGATTAGTGATGTAGTCATTTTAACCGATCACAATAGCGGAGTGCCAGGACCTGCCTTACTGTTCATCCCAGTAAAGAACTGAAAGAAGTGTGTAATAAACCAACAATGTAAACGTCTTCCAAGATAAAACATCAAGGTCGCCGTTGGGCCAACCCTAGTCTGACATTTCTTCTCTGTTTACTAAACTCTACTGTAAGCACGCATTGAGTTCAACAAAGCTCAACACAGCTTTGAACCATCTGTTATAATAATGAAACTCATTTCATATAACGTTACATTTCGTCTGTGCTGTTTTATTTAAATGTAAGACGAAATGAAGTTCAAAGACATTCTTACGATGGCCCAAATGGCTCACTTTGTTATTTCCGTACGAATTCACAATTCCGAATTCCGAATTCCGAATTCTGAATTCCGAATTCCGAATTCCGAATTCCGAATTCTGAATTCCGAATTCCGAATTCTGAATTCCGAATTCCGAATTCTGAATTCCGAATTCCGAATTCCGAATTTCGAAAATCTTTTGGAGGTTGTAAACCCATGAGGTTCCATGCCCCGGGGCTGGGGCTAGAGGCAGAAATTAGAACATAGAGGTAAATTTGCCAGCTTTTCTGATAGGCAAACTTGATCAATACATCAAAAATGCGATAGAGGAACATTTGATACATGGCCTAAGACACTTGACCATGAGGGTGTCAAGGTACATGGCTACGGGGTGTGGCATGGCATATTTCAGTCCTGCTGACATCTCTTTCATGACACTGTTCATTCAACTGAATCAATGCATCACAGATGCGATAGAGGAACATTTGGTACATGGCACGAGACGCATGACCACGAGGGTGTCAAGGCACATGGCCAGGGGGTGTGGCATGGCATATTTTAGTCCTGGTGACATCTACGATGGCCCAAATGGCTCACTTTGCTATTTCCGTACGAATTCACAATTCCGAATTCCGAATTCCGAATTCCGAATTCTGAATTCCGAATTCTGAATTCCGAATTCCGAATTCCGAATTCTGAATTCCGAATTCCGAATTCTGAATTCCGAATTCCGAATTCCGAATTTCGAAAATCTTTTGGAGGTTGTAAACCCATGAGGTTCCATGCCCCGGGGCTAGAGGCAGAAATTAGAACATAGAGGTAAATTTGCAAGCTTTTCTGATAGGCAAACTTGATCAATACATCAAAAATGCGATAGAGGAACATTTGATACATGGCCCAAGACACTTGACCATGAGGGTGTCAAGGTACATGGCTACGGGGTGTGGCATGGCATATTTCAGTCCTGCTGACATCTCTTTCATGACACTGTTCATTCAACTGAATCAATGCATCACAGATGCGATAGAGGAACATTTGGTACATGGCACGAGACGCATGACCACGAGGGTGTCAAGGCACATGGCCAGGGGGTGTGGCATGGCATATTCATGACAATGTTCATCCAGTATGCGATTTTATGACCTTGGTGTATGACATTTAAACCTATTTTTCATGGTCCAGCAAACCTATTTCCGTTCGAATTCACAATTCCGAATTCTGAATTCCGAATTCCGAATTCTGAATTCCGAATTCCGAATTCTGAATTCCGAATTCCGAATTCTGAATTCCGAATTCCGAATTCCGAATTCTGAATTCCGAATTCCGAATTCCGAATTTCGAAAATCTTTTGGAGGTTGTAAACCCATGAGGTTCCATACCCCGGGGCTGGGGCTAGAGGCAGAAATTAGAACATAGAGGTAAATTTGCAAGCTTTTCTGATAGGCAAACTTGATCAATACATCAAAAATGCGATAGAGGAACATTTGATACATGGCCTAAGACACTTGACCATGAGGGTGTCAAGGTACATGGCTACGGGGTGTGGCATGGCATATTTCAGTCCTGCTGACATCTCTTTCATGACACTGTTCATTCAACTGAATCAATGCATCACAGATGCGATAGAGGAACATTTGGTACATGACACGAGACGCATGACCACGAGGGTGTCAAGGCACATGGCCAGGGGGTGTGGCATGGCATATTCATGACAATGTTCATCCAGTATGCGATTTTATGACCTTGGTGTATGACATTTAAACCTAATGGTCCAGAAAACCTATTTCCGTTCGAATTCACAATTCCGAATTCCGAATTCTGAATTCCGAATTCCGAATTCCGAATTCTGAATTCCGAATTCCGAATTCCGAATTCTGAATTCCGAATTCCGAATTCCGAATTCTGAATTCCGAATTCCGAATTCCGAATTTCGAAAATCTTTTGGAGGTTGTAAACCCATGAGGTTCCATGCCCCGGGGCTGGGGCTAGAGGCAGAAATTAGAACATAGAGGTAAATTTGCCAGCTTTTCTGATAGGCAAACTTGATCAATACATCAAAAATGCGATAGAGGAACATTTGATACATGGCCTAAGACACTTGACCATGAGGGTGTCAAGGTACATGGCTACGGGGTGTGGCATGGCATATTTCAGTCCTGCTGACATCTCTTTCATGACACTGTTCATTCAACTGAATCAATGCATCACAGATGCGATAGAGGAACATTTGGTACATGGCACGAGACGCATGACCACGAGGGTGTCAAGGCACATGGCCAGGGGGTGTGGCATGGCATATTTTAGTCCTGGTGACATCTGTTTCATGACAATGTTCATTCAGTATGCGATTTTATGACCTTGGTGTATGACATTTAAACCTATTTTTCATGGTCCAGCAAACCTATTTCCGTTCGAATTCACAATTCCGAATTCCGAATTCTGAATTCCGAATTCCGAATTCTGAATTCCGAATTCCGAATTCTGAATTCTGAATTCTGAATTCCGAATTCCGAATTCTGAATTCCGAATTCCGAATTCCGAATTCTGAATTCCGAATTCCGAATTTCGAAAATCTTTTGGAGGTTGTAAACCCATGAGGTTCCATGCCCCGGGGCTAAGGGCAGAAATTAGAACATAGAGGTAAATTTGCAAGCTTTTCTGATAGGCAAACTTGATCAATACATCAAAAATGCGATAGAGGAACATTTGATACATGGCCTAAGACACTTGACCATGAGGGTGTCAAGGTACATGACTACGGGGTATGCCATGGCATATTTCAGTCCTGCTGACATCTCTTTCATGACACTGTTCATTCAACTGAATCAATGCATCACAGATGCGATAGAGGAACATTTGGTACATGTCACGAGACGCATGACCACGAGGGTGTCAAGGCACATGGCCAGGGGGTGTGGCATGGCATATTTTAGTCCTGGTGACATCTGTTTCATGACAATGTTCATTCAGTATGCGATTTTATGACCTTGGTGTATGACATTTAAACCTATTTTTCATGGTCCAGCAAACCTATTTCCGTTCGAATTCACAATTCCGAATTCCGAATTCTGAATTCCGAATTCAGAATTCCGAATTCTGAATTCCGAATTCCGAATTCTGAATTCCGAATTCCGAATTCTGAATTCCGAATTCCGAATTCTGAATTCTGAATTCCGAATTCTGAATTCCGAATTCCGAATTCCGAATTCCGAATTCTGAATTCCGAATTCCGAATTTCGAAAATCTTTTGGAGGTTGTAAACCCATGAGGTTCCATGCCCCGGGGCTAAGGGCAGAAATTAGAACATAGAGGTAAATTTGCAAGCTTTTCTGATAGGCAAACTTGATCAATACATCAAAAATGCGATAGAGGAACATTTGATACATGGCCTAAGACACTTGACCATGATGGTGTCAAGGTACATGACTACGGGGTGTGCCATGGCATATTTCAGTCCTGCTGACATCTCTTTCATGACACTATTCATTCAACTGAATCAATGCATCACAGATGCGATAGAGGAACATTTGGTACATGACACGAGACGCATGACCACGAGGGTGTCAAGGCACATGGCCAGGGGGTGTGGCATGGCATATTTTAGTCCTGGTGACATCTGTTTCATGACAATGTTCATTCAGTATGCGATTTTATGACCTTGGTGTATGACATTTAAACCTATTTTTCATGGTCCAGCAAACCTATTTCCGTTCGAATTCACAATTCCGAATTCCGAATTCTGAATTCCGAATTCCGAATTCTGAATTCCGAATTCTGAATTCCGAATTCCGAATTCCGAATTCTGAATTCCGAATTCCGAATTCCGAATTTCGAAAATCTTTTGGAGGTTGTAAACCTATGAGGTTCCATGCCCCGGGGCTAGAGGCAGAAATTAGAACATAGAGGTATTTGCAAGCTTTTCTGATAGGCAAACTTGATCAATACATCCAAAATGCGATAGAGGAACATTTGATACATGGCCCAAGACACTTGACCATGAGGGTGTCAAGGTACATGGCTACGGGGTGTGGCATGGCATATTTCAGTCCTGCTGACATCACTTTCATGACACTGTTCATTCAACTGAATCAATGCATAAAAGATGCGATAGAGGAACCTTTGGTACATAGCACGAGACGCATGACCACGAGGGTGTCAAGGCACATGGCCAGGGGGTGTGGCATGGCATATTTTAGTCCTGGTGACATCTGTTTCATGACAATGTTCATTCAGTATGCGATTTTATGACCTTGGTGTATGACATTTAAACCTATTTTTCATGGTCCAGCAAACCTATTTCCGTTCAAATTCACAATTCCGAATTCCGAATTCTGAATTCCGAATTCCGAATTCTGAATTCCGAATTCCGAATTCTGAATTCCGAATTCCGAATTCTGAATTCCGAATTCTGAATTCCGAATTCCGAATTCTGAATTCCGAATTCCGAATTCCGAATTCCGAATTCTGAATTCCGAATTCCGAATTCCGAATTTCGAAAATCTTTTGGAGGTTGTAAACCCATGAGGTTTCATGCCCCGGGGCTAGAGGCAGAAATTAGAACATAGAGGTAAATTTGCAAGCTTTTCTGATAGGCAAACTTGATCAATACATCAAAAATGCGATAGAGGAACATTTGATACATGGCCCAAGACACTTGACCATGAGGGTGTCAAGGTACATGGCTAAGGGGTGTGGCATGGCATATTTCAGTCCTGCTGACATCTCTTTCATGACACTGTTCATTCAACTGAATCAATGCATCACAGATGCGATAGAGGAACATTTGGTACATGGCACGAGACGCATGACCACGAGGGTGTCAAGGCACATGGCCAGGGGGAGTGGCATGGCATAATTTAGTCCTGGTGACATCTGTTTCATGACAATGTTCATTCAGTATGCGATTTTATGACCTTGGCGTATGACATTTAAACCTATTTTTCACGGTCCAGCAAAGTTATTTCCGTTCGAATTCAGAATTTTGAATTCCGAATTCTGAATTCCGAATTCCGAATTCTGAATTCCGAATTCCGAATTCCGAATTCCGAATTCTGAATTCCGAATTCCGAATTCCGAATTCTGAATTCGGAATTCCGAATTCCGAATTCTGAATTCCGAATTCCGAATTTCGAAAATCTTTTGGAGGTTGTAAACCCATGAGGTTCCATGCCCCTGGGCTAGAGGCAGAAATTAGAACATAGAGGTAAATTTGCAAGTTTTTCTGATAGGCAAACTTGATCAATACATCCAAAATGCTATAGAGGAACATTTGATACATGGCCCAAGACACTTGACCATGAGGGTGTCAAGGTACATGGCTACGGGGTGTGGCATGGCATATTTCAGTCCTGTTGACATCTCTTTCATGACATTGTTCATTCAACTGAATCAATGCATCACAGATGCGATAGAGGAACATTTGGTACATGGCACGAGACGCATGACCACGAGGGTGTCAAGGCACATGGCCAGGGGGTGTGGCATGGCATACTTTAGTCCTGGTGACATCTGTTTCATGACAATGTTCATTCAGTATTCGATTTTATGACCTTGGTGTATGACATTTAAACCTATTTTTCATGGTCCAGCAAACCTATTTCCGTTCGAATTCACAATTCCGAATTCCGAATTCTGAATTCCGAATTCCGAATTCTGAATTCCGAATTCTGAATTCCGAATTCCGAATTCTGAATTCCGAATTCCGAATTCCGAATTTCGAAAATCTTTTGGAGGTTGTAAACCCATGAGGTTCCATGCCCCGGGGCTGGGGCTAGAGGCAGAAATTAGAACATAGAGGTAAATTTGCAAGCTTTTCTGATAGGCAAACTTGATCAATACATCAAAAATGCGATAGAGGAACATTTGATACATGGCCCAAGACACTTGACCATGAGGGTGTCAAGGTACATGACTACGGGGTGTGGCATGGCATATTTCAGTCCTGCTGACATCTCTTTCATGACACTGTTCATTTAACTGAATCAATGCATCACAGATGCGATAGAGGAACATTTGGTACATGGCACGAGACGCACGACCACGAGGGTGTCAAGGCACATGGCCAGGGGGTGTGGCATGGCATATTTTAGTCCTGGTGACATCTGTTTCATGACAATGTTCATTCAGTATGCGATTTTATGACCTTGATGTATGATATTTAAACCTATTTTTCATGGTCCAACAAACCTATTTCCGTTCGAATTCACAATTCCGAATTCTGAATTCTGAATTCCGAATTCCGAATTCTGAATTCCGAATTCCGAATTCTGAATTCCGAATTCCGAATTCTGAATTCCGAATTCTGAATTCCGAATTCCGAATTCTGAATTCCGAATTCCGAATTCCGAATTCTGAATTCCGAATTCCGAATTCCGAATTTCGAAAATCTTTTGGAGGTTGTAAACCCATGAGGTTCCATGCCCCGGGGCTAGAGGCAGAAATTTGAACATAGAGGTAAATTTGCAAGCTTTTCTGATAGGCAAACTTGATCAATACATCAAAAATGCGATATGGGAACATTTGATACATGGCCCAAGACACTTGACCATGAGGGTGTCAAGGTACATGGCTACGGGGTGTGGCATGGCATATTTCAGTCCTGCTGACATCTCTTTCATGACACTGTTCATTCAACTGAATCAATGCATCACAGATGCGATAGAGGAACATCTGGTACATGGCACGAGACGCATGACCACGAGGGTGTCAAGGCACATGGCCAGGGGGTGTGGCATGGCATATTTTAGTCCTGGTGACATCTGTTTCATGACAATGTTCATTCAGTATGCAATTTTATGACCTTGGTGTATGACATTTAAACCTATTTTTCATGGTCCAGCAAAGTTATTTCCGTTCGAATTCACAATTCCGAATTCTGAATTCCGAATTCCGAATTCTGAATTCCGAATTCCGAATTCTGAATTCCGAATTCCGAATTCCGAATTCTGTATTCCGAATTCCGAATTCCGAATTCCGAATTCCGAATTCTGAATTCCGAATTCCGAATTTCGAAAATCTTTTGGAGGTTGTAAACCCATGAGGTTCCATGCCCCTGGGCTAGAGGCAGGAATTAGAACACAGAGGTAAATTTGCAAGTTTTTCTGATAGGCAAACTTGATCAATCCATCTAAAATGCTATAGAGGAACATTTGATACATGGCCCAAGACACTTGACCATGAGGGTGTCAAGGTACATGGCTACGGGGTGTGGCATGGCATATTTCAGTCCTGTTGACATCTCTTTCATGACATTGTTCATTCAACTGAATCAATGCATCACAGATGCGATAGAGGAACATTTGGTACATGGCACGAGACGCATGACCACGAGGGTGTCAAGGCACATGGCCAGGGAGTGTGGCATGGCATACTTTAGTCCTGGTGACATCTGTTTCATGACAATGTTCATTCAGTATTCGATTTTATGACCTTGGTGTATGACATTTAAACCTATTTTTCATGGTCCAGCAAACCTATTTCCGTTCGAATTCACAATTCCGAATTCCGAATTCTGAATTCCGAATTCCGAATTCTGAATTCCGAATTCTGAATTCCGAATTCTGAATTCCGAATTCCGAATTCCGAATTTCGAAAATCTTTTGGAGGTTGTAAACCCATGAGGTTCCATGCCCCGGGGCTGGGGCTAGAGGCAGAAATTAGAACATAGAGGTAAATTTGCAAGCTTTTCTGATAGGCAAACTTGATCAATACATCAAAAATGCGATAGAGGAACATTTGATACATGGCCCAAGACACTTGACCATGAGGGTGTCAAGGTACATGACTACGGGGTGTGGCATGGCATATTTCAGTCCTGCTGACATCTCTTTCATGACACTGTTCATTCAACTGAATCAATGCATCACAGATGCGATAGAGGAACATTTGGTACATGGCACGAGACGCACGACCACGAGGGTGTCAAGGCACATGGCCAGGGGGTGTGGCATGGCATATTTTAGTCCTGGTGACATCTGTTTCATGACAATGTTCATTCAGTATGCGATTTTATGACCTTGATGTATGATATTTAAACCTATTTTTCATGGTCCAGCAAACCTATTTCCGTTCGAATTCACAATTCCGAATTCTGAATTCCGAATTCCGAATTCTGAATTCCGAATTCCGAATTCTGAATTCCGAATTCCGAATTCCGAATTCCGAATTCTGAATTCCGAATTCCGAATTCTGAATTCCGAATTCTGAATTCCGAATTCCGAATTCTGAATTCCGAATTCCGAATTCCGAATTCTGAATTCCGAATTCCGAATTTCGGAAATCTTTTGGAGGTTGTTAACCCATGAGGTTCCATGCCCCGGGGCTAGAGGCAGAAATTAGAACATAGAGGTAAATTTGCAAGCTTTTCTGATAGGCAAACTTGATCAATACATCAAAAATGCGATATGGGAACATTTGATACATGGCCCAAGACACTTGACCATGAGGGTGTCAAGGTACATGGCTACGGGGTGTGGCATGGCATATTTCAGTCCTGCTGACATCTCTTTCATGACACTGTTCATTCAACTGAATCAATGCATCACAGATGCGATAGAGGAACATTTGGTACATGGCACGAGACGCATGACCACGAGGGTGTCAAGGCACATGGCCAGGGGGTGTGGCATGGCATATTTTAGTCCTGGTGACATCTGTTTCATGACAATGTTCATTCAGTATGCAATTTTATGACCTTGGTGTATGACATTTAAACCTATTTTTCATGGTCCAGCAAACCTATTTCCGTTCGAATTCACAATTCCGAATTCCGAATTCTGAATTCCGAATTCCGAATTCTGAATTCCGAATTATGAATTCCGAATTCCGAATTCTGAATTCCGAATTCTGAATTCCGAATTCCGAATTCTGAATTCCGAATTCTGAATTCCGAATTCCGAATTCTGAATTCCGAATTCCGAATTTCGAAAATCTTTTGGAGGTTGTAAACCCATGAGGTTCCATGCCCCGGGGCTTGAGGCAGAAATAAGAACATAGAGGTAAATTTGCATGCTTTTCTGATAGGCAAACTTGATCAATACATCAAAAATGCGATAGAGGAACATTTGATACATGGCCCAAGACACTTGACCATGAGGGTGTCAAGGTACATGGCTACGGGGTGTGGCATGGCATATTTCAGTCCTGCTGACATCTCTTTCATGACACTGTTCATTCAACTGAATCAATGCATCACAGATGCGATACAAAACATTTGGTACATGGCACGAGACGCATGACCACGAGGGTGTCAAGGCACATGGCCAGGGGGTGTGGCATGGCATATTTTAGTCCTGGTGACATCTGTTTCATGACAATGTTCATTCAGTATGCGATTTTATGACCTTGGTGTATGACATTTAAACCTATTTTTCATGGTCCAGCAAACCTATTTCCGTTCGAATTCACAATTCCGAATTCCGAATTCTGAATTCCGAATTCCGAATTCTGAATTCCGAATTCCGAATTCTGAATTCTGAATTCCGAATTCCGAATTCCGAATTCTGAATTCCGAATTCCGAATTCTGAATTCCGAATTCCGAATTCCGAATTTCGAAAATCTTTTGGAGGTTGTAAACCCATGAGGTTCCATGCCCCGGGGCTAGAGGCAGAAATTAGAACATAGAGGTAAATTTGCAAGCTTTTCTGATAGGCAAACTTGATCAATACATCAAAAATGCGATAGAGGAACATTTGATATATGGCCCAAGACACTTGACCATGAGGGTGTCAAGGTACATGGCTACGGGGTGTGGCATGGCATATTTCAGTCCTGCTGACATCTCTTTCATGACACTGTTCATTCAACTGAATCAATGCATCACAGATGCGATAGAGGAACATTTGGTACATGGCACGAGACGCATGACCACGAGGGTGTCAAGGCACATGGCCAGGGGGTGTGGCATGGCATATTTTAGTCCTGGTGACATCTGTTTCATGACAATGTTCATTCAGTATGCGATTTGATGACCTTGGTGTATGACATTTAAACCTATTTTTCATGGTCCAGCAAACCTATTTCCGTTCGAATTCACAATTCCGAATTCCGAATTCTGAATTCCGAATTCCGAATTCTGAATTCTGAATTACGAATTCCGAATTCTGAATTCCGAATTCCGAATTCCGAATTCTGAATTCCGAATTCTGAATTCCGAATTCCGAATTCTGAATTCCGAATTCCGAATTCCGAATTCTGAATTCCGAATTTCGAAAATCTTTTGGAGGTTGTAAACCCATGAGGTTTCATGCCCCGGGGCTAGAGGCAGAAATTAGAACATAGAGGTAAATTTGCAAGCTTTTCTGATAGGCAAACTTGATCAATACATCAAAAATGCGATAGAGGAACATTTGATACATGGCCCAAGACACTTGACCATGAGGGTGTCAAGGTACATGGCTAAGGGGTGTGGCATGGCATATTTCAGTCCTGCTGACATCTCTTTCATGACACTGTTCATTCAACTGAATCACTGCATCACAGATGCGATAGAGGAACATTTGGTACATGGCACGAGACGCATGACCACGAGGGTGTCAAGGCACATGGCCAGGGGGTGTGGCATGGCATAATTTAGTCCTGGTGACATCTGTTTCATGACAATGTTCATTCAGTATGCGATTTTATGACCTTGGTGTTTGACATTTAAACCTATTTTTCATGGTCCAGCAAAGTTATTTCCGTTCGAATTCAGAATTCTGAATTCCGAATTCTGAATTCCGAATTCCGAATTCTGAATTCCGAATTCCGAATTCTGAATTCCGAATTCCGAATTCTGAATTCCGAATTCCGAATTCCGAATTCTGAATTCCGAATTCCGAATTCCGAATTCTGAATTCCGAATTCCGAATTTCGAAACTCTTTTTGAGGTTGTAAACCCATGAGGTTCCATGCCCCTGGGCTAGAGGCAGAAATTAGAACATAGAGGTAAATTTGCAAGTTTTTCTGATAGGCAAACTTGATCAATACATCCAAAATGCTATAGAGGAACATTTGATACATGGCACAAGACACTTGACCATGAGGGTGTCAAGGTACATGGCTACGGGGTGTGGCATGGCATATTTCAGTCCTGTTGACATCTCTTTCATGACATTGTTCATTCAACTGAATCAATGCATCACAGATGCGATAGAGGAACATTTGGTACATGGCACGAGACGCATGACCACGAGGGTGTCAAGGCACATGGCCAGGGGGTGTGACATGGCATACTTTAGTCCTGGTGACATCTGTTTCATGACAATGTTCATTCAGTATGCGATTTTATGACCTTGGTGTATGACATTTAAACCTATTTTTCATGGTCCAGCAAACCTATTTCCGTTCGAATTCACAATTCCGAATTCCGAATTCTGAATTCCGAATTCCGAATTCCGAATTCCGATTTCTGAATTCCGAATTCTGAATTCCGAATTCCGAATTCTGAATTCCGAATTCCGAATTCCGAATTTCGAAAATCTTTTGGAGGTTGTAAACCCATGAGGTTCCATGCCCCGGGGCTGGGGCTAGAGGCAGAAATTAGAACATAGAGGTAAATTTGCAAGCTTTTCTGATAGGCAAACTTGATCAATACATCAAAAATGCGATAGAGGAACATTTGATACATGGCCCAAGACACTTGACCATGAGGGTGTCAAGGTACATGACTACGGGGTGTGGCATGGCATATTTCAGTCCTGCTGACATCTCTTTCATGACACTGTTCATTCAACTGAATCAATGCATCACAGATGCGATAGAGGAACATTTGGTACATGGCACGAGACGCACGACCACGAGGGTGTCAAGGCACATGGCCAGGGGGTGTGGCATGGCATATTTTAGTCCTGGTGACATATGTTTCATGACAATGTTCATTCAGTATGCGATTTTATGACCTTGATGTATGATATTTAAACCTATTTTTCATGGTCCAGCAAACCTATTTCCGTTCGAATTCACAATTCCGAATTCCGAATTCTGAATTCCGAATTCCGAATTCTGAATTCCGAATTCCGAATTCCGAATTCCGAATTCCGAATTCTGAATTCCGAATTCTGAATTCCGAATTCCGAATTCTGAATTCCGAATTCCGAATTCCGAATTCTGAATTCCGAATTCCGAATTCCGAATTTCGAAAATCTTTTGGAGGTTGTAAACCCATGAGGTTCCATGCCCCGGGGCTAGAGGCAGAAATAAGAACATAGAGGTAAATTTGCAAGCTTTTCTGATAGGCAAACTTTAGCAATACATCAAAAATGCGATATGGGAACATTTGATACATGGCCCAAGACACTTGACCATGAGGGTGTCAAGGTACATGGCTACGGGGTGTGGCATGGCATATTTCAGTCCTGCTGACATCTCTTTCATGACACTGTTCATTCAACTGAATCAATGCATCACAGATGCGATAGAGGAACATTTGGTACATGGCACGAGACGCATGACCACGAGGGTGTCAAGGCACATGGCCAGGGGGTGTGGCATGGCATATTTTAGTCCTGGTGACATCTGTTTCATGACAATGTTCATTCAGTATGCGATTTTATGACCTTGGTGTATGACATTTAAACCTATTTTTCATGGTCCAGCAAACCTATTTCCGTTCGAATTCACAATTCCGAATTCCGAATTCTGAATTCCGAATTCCGAATTCTGAATTCCGAATTCCGAATTCTGAATTCCGAATTCTGAATTCCGAATTCTGAATTCCGAATTCCGAATTCTGAATTCCGAATTCCGAATTTCGAAAATCTTTTGGAGGTTGTAAACCCATGAGGTTCCATGCCCCGGGGCTTGAGGCAGAAATTAGAACATAGAGGTAAATTTGCAAGCTTTTCTGGTAGGCAAACTTGATCAATACATCAAAATGCGATAGAGGAACATTTGATACATGGCCCAAGACACTTGACCATGAGGGTGTCAAGGTACATGGCTACGGGGTGTGGCATGGCATATTTCAGTCCTGCTGACATCTCTTTCATGACACTGTTCATTCAACTGAATCAATGCATCACAGATGCGATACAAAACATTTGGTACATGGCACGAGACGCATGACCACAAGGGTGTCAAGGCACATGGCCAGGGGGTGTGGCATGGCATATTTTAGTCCTGGTGACATCTGTTTCATGACAATGTTCATTCAGTATGCGATTTTATGACCTTGGTGTATGACATTTAAACCTATTTTTCATGGTCCAGCAAACCTATTTCCGTTCGAATTCACAATTCCGAATTCCGAATTCTGAATTCCGAATTCCGAATTCCGAATTCTGAATTCCGAATTCCGAATTCTGAATTCCGAATTCCGAATTCTGAATTCCGAATTCCGAATTCCGAATTTCGAAAATCTTTTGGAGGTTGTAAACCCATGAGGTTCCATGCCCCGGGGCTAGAGGCAGAAATTAGAACATAGAGGGAAATTTGCAAGCTTTTCTGATAGGCAAACTTGATCAATACATCAAAAATGCGATAGAGGAACATTTGATATATGGCCCAAGACACTTGACCATGAGGGTGTCAAGGTACATGGCTACGGGGTGTGGCATGGCATATTTCAGTCCTGCTGACATCTCTTTCATGACACTGTTCATTCAACTGAATCAATGCATCACAGAAGCGATAGAGGAACATTTGGTACATGGCACGAGACGCATGACCACGAGGGTGTCAAGGCACATGGCCAGGGGGTGTGGCACGGCATATTTCAGTCCTGGTGACATCTGTTTCATGACAATCTTCATTCAGTATGCGATTTTATGACATTGGTGTATGACATTTAAACCTATTTTTCATGGTCCAGCACAGCAAACATATTTCCGTTCGAATTCACAATTCTGAATTCTGAATTCCGAAATCCGAATTTCGAATTTCGAAAATCTTTTTGAGGTCCTAAACCCATGAGGTTCCATGCCCCGGTGCTGGGGCTAGAGGCAGAAATTAGAACATAAAGGTAATTGTGCAACATTTTCTGATAGGCAATCTTGATCAATGGATAGAAAATTCGATAGAGGAACATTTGACACGGCCACCAATCCAGCTCTTTCATAGCAAAATGCAACGATAATAAATTCATTTGCCGTACTTCCCACTATGCAGCTGCGGAGTTCGAAACGTGTAAGCGACTTCGTGTTCTCTAGTTTTATTATCAATTACTACTTTTTTTAAGACATATTTCAAAAATCAGAGAATGACATGATGTGGATAATTTATCTAGCTTTTTTCACCTCCAGCCGATTTGCTGAAAACATAGCATGTGGTCTGGAATCAAAATTTTGCTTTGATCGGCCAAGTGGTTTCAGAGCAGATGTTTTAA